>UFQX01001209.1:0-79345 GCA_900497675.1 Arapaima gigas | reverse complement strand
CTCTGCTGCCTGCCGGTGAAAGCGCTTCTTGTTCCGCACCATCTTGATGGCCACTTGCTGGTGTGTCTTGTGGTCGTAGACCTGCACCACCTGGCCGAAGGTGCCCGTTCCAATGACCTTGAGCACCTCGTAGCGGTAAGCAACGTGATCGTGAGGCACGAAGATGTAGGATCCCTGGTTGTCATCATAGCCGCAGTTGTTCGAAGCCCCAAAAACACCTGGCCGTTTCTTTGCATTTTGACCCACAAAAAAGATCTTGCTGTAACTGAAAATCTCACGGTGCTCAAACTGCGTGAGCCTCATCTTGTAATGCTTCATGGCCTGCGCAGGGGTCATGTGGACAGGCTTGAATTTGCGGTCAGATGATACAGAGGACGTACAGTAGTCCTGCTGAGGTAAGGCACTTTTCAGTTGTCTGCCAGTCCGGCTCAGCGGAGCCAGTCTATTTAGCTGTGCCCTTAGCACTGTGCACTCAGTGTTGTTTTCCTCAAACATCTGCTGAACCTGGACCAGCTGTTGCTTCCCAGCATGCAATTTGGTGTTTGTTATTTGTTTATAGCATACTGGCTGAAAAATAAAAGTGGCATTTAGAGAGGAATCAGCAATATCTTTTTTATAAATTACGTGACATCTGAATAACCTGCAGCAGTACAGTGGCTCAGCAGAGCACTGGCATCTCATGGTACAAAGGTCGTGGAATGAAGCGTGGGTTTGAATCCCACTCAGTCTACGTGGTCTTCCTATGTTCACGTAGGTTTGGTTTCATTCAAGTGCCTTCATTTCCTCTCGTAGTTCAGATGTATTTCAGCTGAAGCAGTGTTTCTAAATTGTCCGCAGTGTGTGAATATGTGAGTGATGATGTGTTATTGTCCTGAGATGGTCTCTCTGTATCTTGCCTTGCACCTTGTGCTCTGGGATAAACTGCAAACTACTGCATCTCTATTCAATAATAAATCAATAAATGAATCTGAATAATTTGCTCAAACTAAGAAAAGTAAAAAAACAACTCTTGTCAATGCAATACTGTGACCTTTGCTGAAAACGAAGATAGGTTTCTGAGACAAAAACTTTGCTCTTGAAGTTAAATACATTAATCAAAGCAAGTTTGCAGATCAGAGTAATAGAGTAAAATAAATTTGACCAAAATAGAGTAAATAATTTAAAAACAACAGTGCAATACATATATCAATATGCATGCTTTCAATAGCATTCATTTGTACTTAAATGCAAAGTGTAATGATTAGACATTTAAATATCACTTATTAATATATTGTTTATTGTTTTAAAGCTTTATTGTGTATCATTTGGTTATTTTTAGAAAAACAAGAAAAAGGCTTACCTTTTGAATCTTTAAGCTCTGACTGTCCATTGTTTTGGAGACTGGAGCAACAGCAGCAGAATAATTCTCCTCCTTAAAGTTGTATTAACTGCTCAAAATAAAATACTTTTTGACATTTTTTAAGCCATGATACAAGACAGAATTCATTTTTTTCCTAATCTGTCAACAAAAATGTATAATATGCAAATAAAACATATGGACATATTGTAAAAGATGTGTAACAGTGTAACAGATCAAAAACAGTTGATGTGTAACCATGGTAATTTCCATATGTTCGTTACATCACTGTCATAGCAACTACCTGTGCATTTTTTAAAAAATTTTTGTAGGTTTTATTTTGACATAACAAGGGTGATAAGCTCCAAAAAGTTCAAGCAACCTTTAATTAGTTTTTTCTCTTTGGCGTAGTTCTAATATTTTTTTACTAATAAAAGAGTTTTCAAGTTTCTACACTGTGATGCATTTAAGTGATTAACTTAGCTATCCAATTCTGAGTTACAAACAATCAAATAAATTTTGCAGCACAGGTTAAATACCTTGTCATTGTTACATGCCAATGAACTGATATTGACTCTTGGCAGCTATAAATATACAGTTTCAAAATGACCTGTATTACACTTGTGATTGAATCCATCCATCTTGCCTTTACTTCTTTTTCCTTCAACTCTCCCGAACATTACTGTGTTTTCAAGAAAACCTAGTCTTTTTATGATGTGTGCAAATCGTGACAACTCCAGTCTCATCATTTGTGCTTCCAGTTTGGAGAATTCTGGACTGATTTGTACTAAGATCCATGTCCTTCAATGGCCTTCCACTGTAAAAGTCTCTTTCAGCACCACAGTTCAAAGAAATCTATACATTTCACATCCTGCTCTTTCAATGACCAACTTTCACATCAGTGCAGAGGTATGAAAACTTATTGCTTAAACAAATGCATCTTTGTTCTTGTGGAAATGTCAGCACATTTGAATTATCTTTTCCATTGTTTACAGCAGCACTACCAAGTAAGTCTTTGGCCTGTCTCTTGACTCTTAAATCCCTCGTTGAGGATTATTAACCCGAAGAGACAAATGTTTCCAGCTACTGTACTGGTACAACTCCATCAGCACTAAAGTGTCCTGCTCTTCTAGAAGTCGTCGCTTCTTCAGATTTAAAGGCACTCATTTTGTTCGGTTTCCACACTGCCTTTATAAAATAATATTTTAAGGTCTTTGTGTAGCATGACACTGTTGGTATGATAAAATTTATCGTCATATATTTAGCATCTAAGCTCAAAAGTAAAGAGAAAGTATAAAGCCATGTCTAACTCCAGTTTGGAAACAATTCCATCTCTCCATGTTCTGTTGGAACAGCAAAATGACGGCATCCTGTTCAGTGTACAAATCCTTCAGGATGATCAGATTTTCTTAGTATATCCATTTTCAATATGATGAACACAGTTAAAGACAATGTCGTTATCAATGAATCAGGCTGTGGAGTAACTTAACATCTCAAGGTGTTTGAACTGTGTGATCTTGGGCTTGTACTCAAGACTTGTTGAAGGTCTGCATAGCAGTTCTGTGAGCAGCCTTGAACTTACAGACAGATGAAAATGGAGAAGGTACAGCAGCCCCGCTGAGGGACAGCTCTCTTTCTATTGTCTGTTCTGTGCTGGAAAGCCAGACCAGCTTGCTGGAGGTAGTCCTCACACATTTGTTCAACTTGGACCTGCTGCTTTTTTTGCAAGTTATGTGCTTGGAGTCTACAAGCTGAAAAATAAAGGTTGCAATTAGAACATTATTTCCAGTATCTCTTTATAAACAAGCATTGGTTCAAAATTATTTATGTAAGTCTGCTTTTAATTGTAGGAAAATTAAAAATAAAAACAAAGCAACAACTTCGCATTGTAAGCTAAATACAGTGTAATAATTAAAACAAGTTTGTAGCACATTGTTGAAAAGAAATGAAACAATATACTGAAAAATCTTAATTTTAAAATGGCAAAGAAAGAAATACTGTCTTATCGAAATGAATTTTGCAATTAAATAATTCCACATTCACACAATATTTTCTTCATACCAATGTATTGCTCCCATATATTCATTTCGAAATGTGTTTCTGAGTAACATGTAATTTATTTAAAAAATTCAATTTACATTGAATGAACAAATGGAAACCCTTGAGCACAAAGTCTTTTTGTAACCTTTGTATTAATGAGGTCCACATCATTCACATCAGCTGCTACAGATATGCATTTCTTTACATTAGCTGTAGGAAAACATGACTTAACATACCACAATATACTGAAAGAAGCCAATAGTAAAATTCTTCTCTGGTTCCACTTACACTCCGAAACCACAAAAACCCATGAGTCCAGCAGTACAGTCCATTTAAAGCAACTCTGATTTCATAAGACATTCAGCAGACACGAATATTGACAGCTTGCAGCATTTTCACAAGTCAAGAGAATGGAAATAAACATAAAATCACTAAACTGATTATTTCCTCATCCCTGCAGTCGGGGAACATTCTTTAGCAGTTAGCAGACTAACACTGTCCAAGTTCAACTAACTTTTGCCAACATCATCCTCTGCTGTAGACTTCCTTTAGCATCACTTACCTCAGACAATTTAATCCTCATCATTTGGAGGCCAACGTCAACAATGCCTTCCGAAGATACTGAGACAACTCTTGTGGGACCATTATCCCTAGTGGGCCTTTATAAAGCAGTTCTTAAACCACGGGTGGTGCAGGGCCTGCAGGGGGGTCATGCGGTGTGAAGGATCCCACTCAAGACACTGCTTCAAAAATTCTAGGAAGAGGTGGTCATCGCAGCCCTTGAGGGCAGTAGTCCATTCCTTGCTCCCTGGGGGCCCTCGGACTTTACCGCCACATGAGCGTCCCTCATTCAGCACCACTGAGCCATCAGGTAGGGTGGTGACCTCACAGTACCTGGGATAACCTGTGGGGCTTATAAAATTCTGGGCTCTTTTGGATATATTCAGAAGATTCTGAGGTGGCATACCCAGAAGCTCAATAATGCAGGCAATTTGGTCCCCTTCATCTTCTCCAGGGAACAGAGGATACCCAGTCAGTAATTCTGCTAAAATACACCCAAAACTCCACATATCAATGGGCATACCGTAGCGTGATCCAAAAATGACCTCTGGAGCACGGTAGAAGCGGGACTGGATGTAGGTGTAAACCTGGTGATGCTCGTAGCAGCTGGTGCCAAAATCGATCACTTTAATCCCTGTGCAACCGTGTTGCTTGATCATGATGTTCTCAGGTTTGAGGTCACAGTGGATGATCTGGTTCTTGTGTAACGAGACCAGACACTGCAGAATTGAGTGTGCAAACTTGCGCACTTGCAGCAGACTTGACCCCTGAAATTTATTGCTTTTGATGAACTCGTACAGATTCGTGCTGAGCAGCTCAAAGGTTATACACACATGGTTGCGGAACGTAAAATGTTCCAGCATGTGTATCACGTTCATTTTGTTATCCTTGTCCTGCTTGCGGAGGTGCTGCAGGATCCGTATCTCCTCTGCTGCCTGCCGGTGAAAGCGCTTCTTGTTCCGCACCATCTTGATGGCCACTTGCTGGTGCGTTTTGTGGTCATATGCGCGTACCACCTGGCCGAAGGTGCCCGTTCCAATGACCTTGAGCACCTCGTAGCGGTAAGCAACGTGATCGTGAGGCACGAAGATGTAGGATCCCTGGTCATCGTCATAGCCGCAGTTGTTCGAAGCCCCAAAAACACCTGACCGTTTCTTTGCGTTTTGACCCACAAAAAAGATCTTGCTGTAACTGAAAATCTCACGGTGCTCAAACTGCGTGAGCCTCATCTTGTAATGCTTCATGGCCTGCACAGGGGTCATGTGAGCAGGCCCGACCTTGCAGTCCGATGAAACGGAGGAAGGAGACAAGCAAAGCTGAGGAAGAACACTTTTCTGTTTGAGCGGTGCCCTCAGCACCGTACTCTCATTCGCGTTCTCCTCGAACATCTGCTGAACTTGAACCCATTGCTGTTTCCCAGCATGCAAGTTGCTGTCCGTTATGTGCTTGTATCCTATAGGCTGGAAAAATAAAGATGACAGTTGGAATGGTTTCCAAACCCTGTTTTTAAACGCATACAAAACCACTAGCCCCCTGGGCTGCCTTCTGGACAAGCCTTGCCTTGATGACTGCCAAGAACACGGAGTGGTCTCTGTGGTCAGGAGCCTGTCTACCTCTACTAAACAGGTCAGTAACCATAGACCGGGGATATAAACTTTAACTAGCTCTGCTTTAATAGACATACTAGAAATACCCACACAGGTCCCACGTTACCATGTTTCTGTTTTTCTCTCCGTGGTTGCCAGCCGGCTTATCTAAATAGGAATCTGTCTGTTAGATGTCAAACTATGGAAAACTATAGAAAATCTTATCGTTCACTTCTCTGTTGTATCTTCCCTTGGACCTTGGTGCAGTGCAGTGTCACTCTGCTGTGAAGAGCACTATATGAAAATAAACTGAATTGAATTGACTGTGCTTTCAAGTAAAATTATTTTAAGATTCACTTAATAATGTCTGCATTTGAAGATTTATTATATAAATTTTTTCCCTTTTAAAATTTTAGTGGGGTTAGTTTGACCATTTGTATTATGGGGGAAAAATGAAATCTTACCTTTTGAATTTTGAGCTTCTGGTTATCCATTTTTTGGCAAACAAAACAGCAACAAAAACAGAGATATAGAAATTGTTGAAAATAAATTTGAATAGTTTTTACGACTATTACAACATTATTACTTCTATATGAAACTTGAGAAGTGTGTTTTGTTGCCTATCTATCACCAGAATGTCTTACTACACAAACACTTCATATACGCATGTTATAAAATAAACCATTGAACTGTTACCATGGTAATTTCCAAGTCTGTGACATCATTGTCATGGCAACTGATAACACAAATACCTTGTTTTCCTTTCCTTTTTACTAAATTAAGTTTTTAGCAACCATGTAACATTTTAAGGACATCTTCATTGCATGCGTCATCAGCATATACATGACTATTCGTGTCCCATCCACCAATTTTGAATCCACGTTTCTCTTCTAGTCCAGCTGTTCTCATATGTTCATCATAAAAGTTACAAAGGTAGGGAGAAAGTGTGCAGCCATGCCATAGCTCTATCCCAACCAGAAACCTTTCATGCTCTTCATGACCTGTTTTTAACTGTGACTTCTAGTCCAATGTTTAAGTTCTTCAGGAAGACCAGTGTTCTAATAGTGCAGGATGTTGCTGTAGCAGGCAGCTTGCGGGCCTCACAATGCCTGGGATGTGTCATCAGACAGGTTTCATCCTGCATTCAGTCTGTGTTGAGTCTACAGCTTCTCCAACTCCAAAAAGGCAACTTGCTCTTGAAAATGTCAAATTTGGTCTCTAAAAAAGGTAGGAAACCCACAAGTGGTGACATCAGCGTGTAGTAACATCACATGCAGAGTGTACCTATGTGATGCTGTCATACTTTCTTGCTCTACACAAACACACTGACGGATTGTCTTACCACACACACACATAGAACATATGAACTCCACACAGACTGCTGAATTAAAATCTATACCTGCTGCACCACTGTCTGGGCCACCCTACACAGGACTTGATGGCATGCAAAGCGATTTGCATCTATACAGCAGCATGTCTCGGTCCTAGATCTGGTCTGGGCCCACAAAGCTCATGAAGACGTGATTTACAAATTTCCATGACTCATCCAATATTCTTCTGAGGGTAAAAATCTGGAGCACTGTGCTAAGCGCTGGAACAGTGTACGCTGTTCCTTCTGTATCCGAAATCAATTGTTCAGATCCTTCTAAAAAACACTTGGGCTTTTGTAGGAAAACTGAGAATACAATCCCTCAACTCTTACAACAGGTTATATTAACAGCCCCACTTCTCAAAAACACATCTACAGAGCTAAATGAGGTATTAGTCTACTACCATTTGATAAAATGGGGAAACAGGCTCCATGTTGTACCATGGGTGCCAAAGGTTGCAGGTATGAACTCTTCTAAGTGATCTGTAAACCATGCAAGTGGTGTACAACTTTCCAGTGTACTTACCACCTTTGGTCTGGCACAGTTCACAATTCATTACGACACTGACAACATAGTTAACAGAAATGCACAGCTGAGGACATTTTTTCCCCAAAAGACACTAGATGGCATAATGCAGCAAAAAATACTGCATTCCTTGCGAGCTAAAAAATACTTGCAGTTCTGGAGTTCCGGACATGGCCAACATTCAGGTTCAGGTTCGGATTTTAAATAAAATAATTGCATTCTTGTTTGCAGATCGCATGATCATACTTTATACTGGATCATGAATCTAAGGGAGGTTGCAATAACTATCACTGCTGAAACCGAAATTCTAATATTCAGCTCTTAGATGACACAGGTTGCACTTCAAGATTAAGTTCAGTTAAAACTGCCCAAAACATTTTCCTAATTCCAGAACTGATTCAGTACTGCTAACCTCAAAAACTTGCATTCATTTTCTAACCAAAGCGATTATAATATAAATAGTAATTTTAATGGGAAGTGTATCACCTTATAAATATATTTGCTCCAAACAGTGTAAAATTTCATTGTAAGCTTTTGCTAAAAGGAAATCATTATGAAATAATTAAAATGTGGAAAATGAATAATGCACATTTTTTATAACTGTTGTTTTCAGTGCTTTATAGTAATGCTTACTATGATGCTCATCGCCACTGTACTGTATCTCCCAGGTGTCCGTTTGCCAGCTGCTTCAACGGTCATAAGAGGTTTACTGTAATTTTCACCTTTTCAGGTTTTATAGGCACTAGCTCGACTTAGCACATTGCTGGACGGGCAAGTGCTTTCAAAGATCTGCCAAAACGTGCGTCATCGAGTGCTTCGTGTTGTTCGGGTGTCGCATCCTGCCATGGGAAAGTGTTATCCCACCCACACCATAGTACCACTTGCTACCCGCACAGGCTGTAATAAAATCAAGTCCCTGCTGGACCTGCTGCAGTTCAGAATTATTTTATAGATGTGCTGAGGACACATTCTTATACACTGTTACTTTGACTGAGGTTCGTGATAGCAGGCCTGCCATGGTTAACTGTTAACCACAGCTAACTTGGTGGTTGCTCACACTTCAATTTGTTACATTTCCGTATTATACACACATATTCAACACACAAACGCTCAACTTCCCCTCTGTTTGCATTGCTTAACTGACTTCTGTGTTACTCATACTCATGCTTTACTTTTAGGTCTGGCAAAAGGCATCAGGATGGATTTGAATGTCCTTATATACCGCCAGTTTGTGTATTGCACATGCTCAGTTCCAGCTGAATGGGACAACGCATTTTTGGGGATGTTGTTAGTACCGGATTGGATTTAATGACTGTCTTCCAATAACTGAACGTAGTCATAAGACTTACTCTTATGTAAATCAGTTGAACTATCTTGATGTGTGACTTCTCATGTTATATTGTAGTTTAGGTCTTCTTGGTGATGATCTGTATTATTGTGATAACCCATTGCTTTGTTTAAAGCGGTTCAGTCCTTCCTAAAGGAACTACGGAGGCCTTTAAAGGAGTTCATTTGCAGTTTTCAGGTAGATGCCTCCTGATGAGTTTGTGTGCGCAAATATTGTATGTGGCATCTGTTCCTTTAACTTTTTGGTTCCTTATTACCCACCTTGGCACAAAACGTGGGGCAAGAATTTTTGCAACCTACCAACGGTTAAAGACAAATCACAAAGCCAATAGACTCACTCCTCATGCGTAAGCAAGGTGAAGCAAACTATTATATAATACACAGGGCACGTAGGACTCAAACAACTACAATCACCGTGGCGTGTGTGTGACATCCACAGTCGCAAGTGTGTGCATGTGTACACTTGTTCAATTTAGTACATTAGTGTGTGTTTCAGTGAGAAAGTGCCTCTGAGCAGAGCATATGTGCTGGTCGTATTTGTGTTTGAGAAAGCACATTATCGCACACATGTGTACAGTGTGTGCAAGCATCTGTCAGTGTATGTGTGGTCGTCATGGGAATTACCTGTGCTCTGTGTGTGACGTCAGCACTCCCGTTTCTCCAAGCCTCGTTAGAGACCAGATTTTAAATTTTCAAAATAGCAGCTGTTTTAGTTAATGAACTCGACTACACAAAAACCTCACTTAGGGTGAGAAGTATCACTGCGCCAAGTTTCAAGTCTGTGAAAAATAAAGCTTTGCATAAAGAAGAAACAATCTGACAAACAGACAGATGTAATAGCAACATAAAAATATTTTCACTAACAGCCATCTACATTCATAGAGATTTGTATCTCAAGGGATATATGTACTGTATAGCATTTGAGAGTAAGAGCCTTCTGCAAGCAGTCAAAGGACCTTGGTGGCTTTGCTGTTATTGAAGGTCCTATGAATTCCTCACTGCATCATGAAAGTTTAAAGGAGAATTTTTGACCATCTCTGTGATTTGAAGCTGAGCACATGTGCAGCATGAAATGATCCCAATCATACAAGCAAGTCAACATCAGAATGGTTGAAAAGACTAAATTAAAGTTACATAATGGCTCTAGTCAAAGTCCTGATCTGAACTGAGATGTGCCAAGACCTGAAAAGGTCTCTTCACACTTGAAAACTTGCAATTGTTGCTGAGCTGAAGCAGTTCTGCATGAAGAAATGAGCCAAAATTCCTGCACAGAGATGTGAGACTCTGGTCAGCAGCTACAGGATGTGTTTGGTTGCAGTCATTTCCACTAAAGGTGGCACAAGCAGTTATTCAGTGTGAAGGAGCCGCTGCTTTTTCATACCTATGGATGCACATTTTGTTACCTTCCAGGCCAAGGACATGAGATCAAAACAATACTAGTGTCACTTGTTTGATCAGGTTCCATTCATATACCATTAGAACTGGAAAAAAAAGATTACATTTAATGTCAAAGAGCTGCAGACATGTAGGAACTTGGAGAGTGGGCAAATATTCTTTACACAGTAGAGAATGTGCACCCTATGTAACAGCATAAAGGCTACTAACATGTACAACATTTACATTCTTTGTTCCTTTTTTCTATTTTAGAAAAAGCCTAAAGGGAAAAAAAAGTTTCTTTTCAGTTTTGTACTAGTTATTGTTCTGTCACAGGATCACTTTTAAATAGGGAGAAAACTGAGAAACTCGCACAGTGTGTCAAAGCTTTTGTGCTGATAAGTGGGTGATGAATGTGGGTTTGGTGTCAACTGTGTGACTGCAACAAAATCAGAAAATACTTTTTCTCCTTTGTGTGTTGTCTGACTCAGTTTTGTCAAGAACTATCTGCTTGCTATTCTCAGCCAGCACTCTATGCAAGAGGAGTTCTTGTGGGCTGGTAATTATTCGTGGGGAGGGGCAGGGGGGTTAGAATATACATATGCGGAAGTGGATTGAAGAGGTTTTGTGTTTTTAACTATTTCTGCTTGTTTAATGGCACTGATGAACTTGTTCCCCATATACAAAAATACAAAAATAACGGCGGACCTGCTTCTCATTTACTCTAATGTCATGGTGGGGGAGTGAAGGGGGTGCTTTATTTTCTTATTTCCACCTTGACCAATTGACCTGTCATGTTTATTTGTTTATTTTCAAATTTTAGGAATAGTCAAGGTTTAGACTTATCTCCCATTTGTATGTCCAGTTAGGTTCATGCTCAGTAACAAGGGATCCCTTCTAGTCATAATCTTCCCCATGTTCAGCAACTGTACCTTAGATCAGATGTCTGGCCACTGGTGCAGGTACCATGTCTGTAGTTGAGTGGCTCCTGTTGTCTGTTCGTTTAAGACTACAGGCCTAGCAGATGGACAAAAGACTTGCCAACCCCATGTCAGGTAATGAATAATGCAGCTTCAGTCCTAGGAACAACACAGACAGGAAAGAATGAGACATTCAAAAGTGAATCACTCCTGGGCAAACAAAGTCAATTCATTCAAATTTTGGAAGGTTTCTGACTTAATTTGGCAAAATGGTTAACTTGTGTTTTGACTGCTATAGAAAGAGGATTACAAAGTTTAAGCTTCTCTCTTCTAGTTCTCATTCAAATCATTGTGTAATGGCCTGGGCATTAATAAGTGTAATAATGTTTAAGCCCTCAGTGCAGTAAAATCTCAAGAATACATTTGCATAAAAAGCTTGTTCTTCCCTGAAATGTTACTTTACCCTTTGGTTTCTTTCAGGTGTAAGCCTCACAAAGCTGTTGCTTGGAAAAATTGAGTATACCAGACAGTTCACAGTGTACCACATATCCTCTTTTGGTTGCACCATTATTCTATATAATTCCTCTAAGTCGGCATCATTGCATTCCTTGTACTTCTTTCAGTCTTGCATGTCTCCCAAACAAATTTGCAATACTCTAGACTCCCAGAAGATGGCAATAAACTTGTAGTTGTTACATAGCTACAATCCATAAGTTTTAAGCTTAGAACTTGAAAAGGTTACATTTAAGTCAGCATTCTTTATTACAAAGTCCCATGTCTACACTCAGGAGTTTTAACAAGTATAAGGCATGTGATCCACTGCCATAACATTGTGGACTTAGTGGGCGGAAAGAATTTCTTGAGTGCTGCGTAATGGAAAGACAGCAGTACAGAGCAGAGGTTCTCCAAAACCAGGCCGCAGACTGAACCCGGGCCATTAACATTGCTTTGCCAGCCCATGAAAAAACCACTTAATGAAAACTATATAAATAGCCGAGGTATGCTGACGCAGACATATGCTTCATACCGAGGATCTGGGAGTTTGAGGGCACGGTGCAGTATTTTTGCTGCTCGTAGGATTGCATCCTTCTGGACTGGGACCGACATCATTCCCAGGATCTGATGGAGCCATTTCTTCAGCTTAGGGGTCACAGCCCCAAGTACTCCTATCACCAATGGAACTACCTTGGTTTTCACCTTCCACATTCTTTCCAGTTCCTCTTTCAGTCCCTGGTAAGGAATTATAAATTTCTCATAGCATGTAAAACATATTTATTGATAAATAAATAGCACGTTATACCTACATCCACTTCAGTGGTGCTTCATGATCAGCAGAGTTTTCCATTCATCAGGATTCATTAGTTTCGGTTCGTAGACTGGTCTGTGAAAAAATGTAAACATGTGCTCTGTAAGCACAACCAAGGTCAAGAACCACTGGTGTAGGGGGCCAGTGTTCCATGCCAAAGCACGCAGATTAGACAGTTGTGCAATATAGTAGTCTGGGATTCCAGTTCTAAACGGGCAAGGCCGCTTCACAAATCCATTAGCACTTATACACATCTACAGCGAACTCCTGTACATACACAGTTCAACTGAAATCCAGTTGAGGTTTTTGGAAGAACTCTCAGCTGACTTACAGAACAAAGAAAGGAGCAGCTGAGATAAACTTTGCACTTATGACTTGTGTACTTCGTAGTGATGTACCGTGTTCAGAGGAAATTTGCACCTATCGGTGCTGTTTCGTGATGTTTGGCTCGAGTCAGAGCATGTTGCCTTTTGGCCAGACAATATCACCCCTCTTGCCAACAACCATAACTACTGTAGACCTAGTCTGGATCATCCAACCATGGACAAGGACATCTAGCATTACAGGATCGGTCCAGTTGTGCCCCCTCTCTCCTGTTCTCACAATCAGATATGCACCTCATTCAAAATAAAATTGATCTTTATATTAAATCAAATAGATACCCTTGAGCAACCAACCACTAATTGAATTAATATCATTCATTCAGGTTAACTTCCCACACTTCCTGTTGTGTGTATTCACCAGCAATTGGTGGTTGCTTTTCTATCTACAATCATTGAGACACCTTGACTCGCATGACTCACTGCTTTAAGGGAACCTCTGGCAGAGCCTGGAGCAGAATTCACTGTGTGTAGGAGGTGGTTGCAGTGTGTGGAAGCTCCTGGCTGTAAGAAACGCGTCATAAAAGGCCAACACGTGGTTGCGCCAACATTCCTACGTTTGAGCTTCCAAAACTTTCAAAGCAACATTGACTTGTGAAATCGACGACAGCTCTGATATTTTATTTCAATACACTGAAACTCAAAAGTGATCAAGGTGACACTGATTTTTATACTAGAAAATATTTTCATGAAAAATATAAAAGGAAATAAGCCGTTTGCATAAGTACTCAGTGTCCACACATAACACTTAGAGCCAAAATGGAACAATCTTTGGCAGCAATAATTTTACATTTCTTGGGGTAAGTGTGTACCAATGTTTCAAAAACTTTGGAGTTGATTTTGGCTTTGACCTAAATTCTTATTTTCCCCCCTGACTGTTTCCAGAACAGCTATGTGTTCAAAAATTGTGCATTCAGTCTCTTATCCAGATTTCAAACTTATTTAGACTTTCAGTTAAGTTACTATGCATGTTTCTATACCCACGTACTAATTTTTTTTCCCCCCCTAAGCTCATTTCTTCTGCCCATGAATGAACTAGGTTGTCAATCAAGGTGGGACAAAACTCAGAAAAAAATGAATTTGTCAACAATGAACTCTGACTGGTTTCATTGCTCACAGAAATGGTAACTTCATATTGTTAACATACGGTTCTCACTAAGTTGTTGCTTATATATGATATGTGAAGTCGAATGTAATGCTAATTTCCAAAAGGCTCATAGAAAATGTGACTGGCTGACAGCTGACAGCAGCCACTGAAAGCCAGATGTCAGTTGACAGGGAGGAGGTGTTGCTACAGTTTACAGGTCACTATTGGTTTTAACAACAGAAGTGAAATTTTTATATGCAAAAAAATTTGTAAAAGTAACAAGAATAGATCAAACAAGAATAGACAAAAAATGTAATGCAATAAAATTGTAGCCAAAAAAATGCACAGTACTGATCCAAAAAAAGTACAATTTCTCCAGGAATTTGATGCATGCAATAGAGTAAACGTAACTCACCAGTACCCATCTCTGTGTGCATTTAGGAATGTGTTTACCCCAAACTGCTCCAGTAGTATAAATGAGCAAACACATGTAAATTGTTTGAATGAGGATATGTCAGTTAATTGCCAATGAACTGTTTGTTTGGGACAGGCACAAGTGTAGTAGCAAGAACCATTGTGTTGTAACCAAAGGGTACAAGTTGAAACTTATGCTGATCTAGGGTATCGCAGCAAGAGCAGATTTACCCTGAATTACTCCAGTAAAAATTACCCAGCTTAAAAAAAAAAAAAAAAAGGTAAAAGGTAAGTAAGGTAAGGTAAAAAATTGTAAGCAGCTTAAGTGTACAAACCTGACTTTACAACATGTCTTAGGCAAGGAGTCAGCCAAATAATTGCAAATAACAGTAATATGAAGACTGTGGGTTTTTATGTGATTAGTCCACGGGTCTGTCTAACTTATCTGACACAGGATATTAAATTTTTTGAAAAGATAACTCATGTAAGGTGACTGACTGGCATCCAGACCGTCCTCTCCTGGCCTGCCACCCAGTGACTCGGAGAGACTCTAGATTGAGCATGAGCAGGACCAGGGGTTAAAGATAAATGGATTAAAGATGAACTATCTTTAATCTTATATCATTAATCTTTTATCACAGATAAAGATAAAAGGATTAAAGATAATCCATAGATAGATGGATGAGTAAATAGATATATTCATGCATTTCTCNCAGATAAAGATAAAAGGATTAAAGATAATCCATAGATAGATGGATGAGTAAATAGATATATTCATGCATTTCTCCCATGAGCTAAAACTATTTTGAGTCTGTTAACATTGCCAGAGGTTCATAACATTAAAAAAAAAAGCCTCATTTAAAAGGACAGTAACCCAGTTCTTGAGCAGCTTCTTAACCTGGTAAATCTACTTGTGAGGGTAAAATGTTTGTGAATATTTTTATTTGCATAAAGTAATAGTATTTTTACTTGAGAATTGTTTTTGACCTCTCTACCCACCTCAGTGATTACCTCATGTTAAAGGAACTGTCTACCCCCAGGCTTTGCGTATAATTCCGTAAGGACTACAATTTCCGCCTTCATACACTTGATACCATCTTTTTCCCCCCTTTTACACACCAGTTTGTTTTGATCGCTGCCTGCAGCACATTGTACGGTGGCCTTATGCAAGAGTGTGTGACACTGCAAAATGAGCTCAGGCTCCTGCTGTCGCCAACGGCCAATTTCATAACGTTTAGCTGCCAGGAGGCTCTGGAACACAGCACAGACTCACATCCGTTGGAAAAACCAGCAGCACAATGTCTATTACAGGTGCTTTTTAAATACAACAGACTCTTTTTTTAAAGCCTGGCCTCATATTGCATTTCAGTCACAAACTTCCATTGAATGACTGAACCCAGCTGTCAATAAAACATAAATAAAAGTTAGACCATCTTTCACAGTAAAGAAAACTCATATATAGTAGTTAAATTGATGTTCAGCATATAAACAATATTCCAGATTAAAGAGCAATAACAGTGTGAAGTTTGTAGCTGAATGTTTACAGCGTCACCATTAATCCAACTAATGACTCAAGTGCCTGAAATAAGGCCACCTTTCCTGCTGTGTATGAAGAGTAGGGAATACATGGAAAATATTACATGAAACGTAATAATATAAAGTTTCATATTACGTTCATATGTCATCATACCAAGAGCCACACTTATACTAACCCTATCAGACATGACAGCTGCAGGAGAGACGCTGCATTCTTTGAACCTCAGACGGCCACCACCTGCCTATAAAATATGAGAACAACTTTGTTACCGTCCCCTCGCCCTTCCACAAGAGAGCAGTTCACATTGAGGAGACACGCCATTGTATAACTGTTTAGATAACACTCGACTGCGTTCACACTCAGGGGGCCAACCGCCTCACTACACCGCCCGCCTTCCATTCAAGCACGCACCCCGCCTAGTACTGATTTGTCGGCGTTGCCGCCACACCGAACGCATACATGGTTTTCCACGTGAGGCCAATTGTAGCCTTACATAAAGTAACTGGCATTGCCGAAGACCAATCCGCATTAACTTACGTTAATTCTGCACGATTTTCCATGGAAACTCCATGTTTGTGACCAATTGGCTGGGACTGAGGGTGGGAGCTGCGGGGTGGAGTCCGTATTGAGGTTATCATGGGCGTTCCGGGATGCGGGGCGCAGGGTGTCAGAGCACGCGCGGAATGACTGGTTGGAGGGGGCATGTGGAGACGTTCTTCGCGGCGTCCTAAACAGGGCTTGTTGGAATCCACGAGAAACCGCCAGGACATTTGTGAACAAAAAGGTTTGTTTTATGTTTATCGGATGTGTCATTTTGTTAAGGAATAATAGAAGGCATGAACGAACCGGCTGTTTGTTACCTTGCAGTTGCTTTACATCCAGGTAAAGTGTTATTTACTTCGTGCTGGATGTGTGTAATGCTTTACTTCACGCCAACTCTGAAGATTCCTGCCAGTCTGTGCGAAGCGGTTTTAAACAGTGGTTGCATAACTGTGCCGGTGGTGCGGTCACATGCGGTGGGATGAGCGCTGGGCCCCGCACGAAACGGTGCTACAGCGGCGCTCTTTCTAAAGTGGTTCAGTAGCAGTTCTCACATTTTCCCCATCACTTTAGCTGCGTCCACAGCTGGTCACGCCGCAGATTGGTGGGCGTGCGGCAGAAACGGAGTTAGAGGTACTTTATTCTCCCGCAACGTCTTTATTTTTCTCAAGCTCAGTTTGTCGGGATCACTGTCCTGCCTGACAAGTTTTGCCAAGTTTTTCAGTGAAATATAGTTCAGTTTTGGTTTCTGCTGTATTCCTCGTCGGGCGGTCAGTGATCTCGTCTTTTCATCAAAGAAGCCACATTTTAACTTCATATCAGTAACATTCAGTAAACATCAACATTAATAATGTAATGTTCAGTAATAACGGTACAGATGCAATGCTGACACAAATCGTGGTATGTATAAGCTAACGATTGTTGAGTTGGTTGGATACAAGCTTAAAGTAATCTAAATGATTTTCACGTCACAATTTTGGAGAAATTCAAAAGTGTCGTTTTCAGTGTTGCTACCCCTGAGACCATAAACATATCTCTACAAAAATTAAAATCACCTCAGAGTGTTGGTGGCTGGATTGACTGTCAGGCCCATCGAAAACAGGTCTGTATAGCTGACCTAGTGCCACACGAGGTGCCCCAAATACACTAATCTGGGTTTTGTGTGAATGCTCCTTTGTATTTACACGTGTTCATCTGCAGATCTACAGCCTCGATTTCTTTTTATATTGGTTGTGGGAGCTCTGTTTGTTGAGGACTGCGAGTTGCTCTCGTATGGACTTTAGTGGGTGTTCCTTTCACTTCAGGTAAGTGCACACCTTCGGTGACAGGTAACCCACTTGGCTGAGAGTTTTATGTCAGTTGGCAACTCACTGGGAGAGATCTGGCATCTGAAACATAGCCGACCAACTGAACAAGAGGGCAAGCATATTACTCAGTTGCCCTCACCTCCAAGCAATCACAACCTAATGGTGCTTGAATATGCTGTTGGAATAAGAAATGTACCCCTTTTAACTGCTGGTGATGCAAAGACCTCTGTTTAAAAAAAAAAAAAAAAAAATTAGATTTATAACATAGGTCTTTCAAGTGAATTGATTTTTTTAGGCTTTTTTTTTGAATGAGTGTAAAGTACTGTGTGCATGAATTGGAGGTGTCTGTCTGGATAGCTGTTTATATTTGCCTTCCTCTTTTGTTGCTGTCATTTTGTGCACACACATGACAATGGTGGCTCCTGAGTAGCATTCAGGGGTGGCAGCTGGTAACACACATGGAGGATCTCCAGAGGGGGAAGGTGATTGTGTGGTATGTTCATATTCAGAGTTCAACCATCAGTACAGTGGCTGCCTACAGAGGTGCAGCACTGAATAGCAGGAGGGCTTGGAGTTGACAGCTTATTATAATAAACCCCAGTAAACAAGTAAGGCAGTGCATGTGGAAGACCTGGTCAGTGCTTCCCAATATGGTGCTGTTTCCTCAGAAAGCACCTTAGCTAGAAAAGAGGTAAAGGGTTTCATGTAGAGGAACTGGCGAAGAGTCAAATTTAATTTATTGTTTTAGCAGATGCTTTTCTCCAAAGTGATTTACAGTGATTACTGTAGTATTTCACGGACACCTCTTTAATTCAGTTGTAGATTCTCTAACTCCACCAGTCATTCATTCATCTGTACTGCAGAGCAACGCGACACACGTGTACACCGGTGATTTAAAGTCACCAGTTGACCTGAAATGGATGTCTTTGGACTACAGAAGGAAACCAGAGCACGTGAAAGAAATCCACGTGAGCGCAGGGAGAAAATGCAAACTGCACACAAACCGAGTCACGATCCAACTCGTGTCCTCTCACGCTGTCCCGCCACTGTGAGGCACCAGCACTATCTGCTGCAGCACTGTGCTGCCCAATGGGAACAGGAAACACTTGTTGAACAGTAAGTTAGAGGGCTTGTTGGACACGAAACACCTGATCCTTAAGACCGTAGCTGTGACAGGTAAGAATAGGACCTATTCACCCCCTTCAGCAGTCTGCTTTGCTGGAATAACTTTCTCACATCACTAGCCTTATGCACCGATTCCCTGTGCACGTGTCACAACCTTCCCTCAGATGCTTCTGGTCAGAGGTGCACAAGAATTATGTAATAACTTGTGTGCTAAATGGCGCTAGTATTTTATCATGTATTGTTCTTGTTCAATTGTGTAAATGACTCCAACTAGATATAGTGTTATAAAATGTCTTGGGGGACTTTGAGCAGTCAGATTAATCATATTGAACTTCACACATACCTAAGTTGATTAAATAAAAAAAGTCTGCTTAGAATATTTGCTTACGCCCTTACAGTATGTGTGCTATATTGCTGAGATGGTGCTGTCCTCTTGAGTGTTTTTTTTTTTTTTTTTTTTTTAAGATTTATTTTCACTTTACCAAAGCATGAATTGCTGAATATGTCTCATAAGCAGAAAAATCTGGGTTTGGTTTGGCATCAGCTGTAAAAGCTATTGATTAGTTGAGTGAAATATAGCATCAATCTGGCAGTTCAGTTCAATTGAGTTTTTTTTTTTTTTTTTTTTTTTGGACTTTTCCTGCCAATTTTCCTTAGTACTTTGGAGAGAATAATGCACAAAAACGTTTGTGCGACAAAGTGCATAAGTAGTCATAACTGAGATGCCCAGTTAAAAGCAAATATGGGGAATGATTCGAAGACGAGATATAACAAAATTCCTTATATACTTTATCCTTTCGTCTGGTACTAATTTGTAATGCACCAAAATGTAGGGGAAAAAAGTTTGTAAGATTACTTTTTCCCTGATTTCTTATGGGTGAAAATTCCACTTTTTTCCAAGCCAAAAATTTCCCCAAGTGATGCTTAATATCATAAGGAAAAGTAATGCAACACATTCAGTTAGAAGTAATGATAAACTGTTCCATATTACAGCAGTTTATTTTCTTATGTTCTTCTGGTCATTAGTATTTCTAGTACTGTCTCCTAGACAGTTTCATAGCTTAGGAGACCTATAACTGGCAACTGCATGTTCATCGCTTGATATATACACTCAGTTTTCTTTTTGTAGCTATATAAAAATTTCTGTTTTGCAAAAAAACATACAAAGCAATTTATCCTAATTATACTTGCAGTTTGTTACATAAGATATTGAATAAGCAGTTTTTTGTTACATTGTAGGAGACATGAAATCTTATGGAGTTAAGATGGTTTCTAAGCCTAAAGCACATCCAGCCTTGGAAAAGAGACTGTTTGCAGAGCTCCCTTTAAGTCAGGCTGTTAGAAATGCTGCTCTTCCTATTCTACGCATGTTGTGTGCTACCTGATGGATAAGGATGGCTACCCTTTTATTGGCTTACAACGTCTTGTTGACCTGTTAATTTAATGAAGATGATTTAATGGAGCAGAAAGGAAATTAAAGCCTCAGCTACGTGTAAAGTGCAGCTTTGCTCCAGGATTAAGTCCACAGACAACCTGTTAGGTTAACAGGCTCCTCTTGAAAGGAAATTCTAACCACGTCCGAAAATCAAATAAGTCAGTACCTGGTCTTGTATCAATAGAAGGCACACTTTTTACAACAGGACTGCCGACATCCCACCTCACAGTGCTCCACAGTATGCACCTCTGACCTCTTAAAGGTGCTGTAGTCTACAGTTAGCTATCCCTGTTATTACTTCATTTAGCTTTTTCTCCAAAGTGACTTTTGAGCTTCTTTCAATAATTTACCCATTTGTCTAATTGGGGTCATTTTTACCAGAGCAGTTCAGGTTAAGTACCTTGCTGAAGGGTACTACAGTTTGAATCTTGCTTCTTTAAGTGCATGGTGGGAGGTCTAACCGTTACGCCACCTGCTGTCCTTCTGTGTGAACAGTTTGGTGTCGGTATGTCAGACAGCTGTGACAGAAGGACGGACAGACAGAGAGGTCGGTGTTTCTGTCAAACGGTGTGAAATGGGAGGTAGCCGTCTCCGTACAGTCAGGCACGTATCATTCGGAGTTTGTACTGTGAGATATGAGTCAATGTGGTAAAGTGCACAGCCACAGACAGGTGCTCTTGGTTTCTGCAGACAAGAGTTCCTGAGTGCTTTTACTGGAATAACTAGAGAGTAGACAGACCTGGTGGCCTTTGCTCCCTGCTGACTTTGATCTATTTTGAGTGTGACTGCGGCCCACTGGAGTGCCAGGCTTCCTGTCTACGAGAGCAAAGTGCAGGGCCACCAGCCATCCTCTCTGTATGTCAATAGGTTATATGGTGACCACCTTGTCATTGCCCTGCTTTGATGGCATAACCAGTGTCAGTGTATGCGCCTCCTTATACTTCTCCCTTTTAGGGAACTGTGGACACAAAGGGGCAGTTTTGGGGTAACCTTAGCTTTTCCAGGTCTTTACATTTAGCCCTTCCATACACAACCTCCCCCAAATATTTGTATCACCTGGCTAGGCTCAGAACCATGCAGTCACCATTATTAATAAATTAACATAACTGGAACTAGAAGTCTGTAACTAGATTCATTTGTTCAACCCAACCACTGTCTCACTATTAAAGCAAGATTAATAATTCAGCTGTCTGATTTTTATTCTTGTGTTTGATTATGTGCAAACCTCAGATAAAGATATAAAAGGTTACATTTGCCATCAGGCTTTTATTTATTATGTTTTAATTCATCTTTTGTCCTTGGTTGGACTGCTGTGTTCTAGAGCCAACCCTGGAAACAGGTTGTGAGGCAGGAAACACCATGGAAACCAGCTCATAGCACAACTTTTTTTTTGTCATTATCTTTTATTAACTTGAACCAATATGTGCAACATTTGGCAGTATGTGGCAACATTATTTGCTTTATTATCAATACAATCAATAAAAGGTTCTATGAGATTTTCATAGCCATTATAAATTTGGAAAAAAAAGTTGTAAGATTTATTTTTGAATTTTTGTAGTTTGAGCTGCATTGAAATAAAAACTTTTAGAATTGCTAGAATTAAGAATCTTTTCCACAAATTCCTGCTTAATGCAGTTGTTGACTTATAAACACCTGTAAGATTAGTCATCTTGTTATTGATCGTCAGCATCTGCAAACACCAGACACGAGCTGTAAATACTGTGGCGGTGAGTTGAATTAATCCGGTCCCACATTTCTACTCGATTCGGGTGTTCATTCCTGCCAGCTAACCTTTGGATTCTGCAGATAAAGTTTGTGGGGCACATTTCTGAAAACAATGTAGAAAATACTATTAAAAGCAAGTAAATAGACAAAAAATGATTTTAAAAAAATTTGGAATTTGTCCATTCTTAACAACGTGCCCCAATGCACTGCCAATACATATGTGTCTTTATCATTGGTCTTTTTAACATTGCTCTTAACCTTCGACTGCAGTGCTTTTTATGGTAGGTATGGTATGTGGCCTTTTTGGTATTTGTGGTGCCTTACCACAGTATTGTGGGAGAGCCCCTGGCCAGGGGACTGCTGATGGCTGTAATGTCCTACTAATGCCTCAGAATGTGCTGTATGTTTTTTATTGTCTGGAGTGGAACCATCAAGTGGACACCACGGGAGAACAAATTTGAGTTTAATGTAGATTTAAATAAATTTGAGCACACATTATGAAAAGGTTTATCTCTTCTCAATGATAGGGCTGTCATGGTGACTTCTGATGTCATCTGAACAATGGGACTCTTGCGTTTTCTGTTCCCAGGTGGACTCCACAGCACACCTTCCCGGCAGCACTTTTCAGGATCACAATGGGATGAATCTACTCTTCACATGGTCTAGTTCATCAGCTTACCTGCGGCCCAATGTCAGAGGATCCAGACTCCAAGCAGTACCTTTACTCTTCCCTCGAGGACCAGGATGGAGATGGCCACCATCCTTTTGGAGAAGGCAGGATGGCAGCCTGTGGCTGCATGTCCCAGCTGCATCTCATGAGCAGCTATGGGGAAGGCCACGGCCACGCATGCAGAGGGGTGGAGCTTGGCCTGGCATCTGAAGGCAGTGACAGTAGCAGCCAGGAGCATGGTGCCCTGCGCCATAGTGAGAGGAAGAGGGCCCATTCATTGCATGAGGAGGACATGGAGATGAAAAGCAGTGGCTCTAGTGGAAGTGGGAGCGAGTCCCATGGTAATGAATCCCATGGCAACGAGTCCCATGGAAACGAGTCACTGGGCAGCTCCAGAGGCAACAGTAAGGACTCTGCCCTCTTGGAGTCGGCTGGGAGCAACAAGAGGTCAGTGTGTTTGCAATGAGTCTGCGTGTGAGGCAGAGCTTGCAGTGACCAAACATGGGCTGCAGAGCACACTCTAGTTGTCTGGGTGGCGCCGTTTCCTCGGCAACGTGTTATTTTGTGTTTGTTTTTGTGTGTATGGGTGGAGTGAGTGTTGCACAGGCCTGTCCTGTTCTGACCTCATTCTTACCCCTCATTGCTGACGTCAATGTCCCTTGTCTGGCGAGATGCTGCATGTTCCCAGTTCCGTTCCATTACAAAGGGAGGCAGGGTCAGGGAATGATAAATGTGGTGGCTTCTCCTATGATGGAAAGTTTTCGCTTCTGTAATGCAGCTTCTGGAGTGGGACGGAGTGGAGTAAATTAAGAGTCCTGGTATGAATATTGTGAAAATGGCATCTGGCCCAGAATTCAGGAAGGAAACGGTGTACCGTTCCTGACTGGTAGAGTAAAATGGTCATGTGCTGTTCACACTTGGGTGAGAACTTCTGAACAAATCTATGATTTGGAAGCACACATGCACACATATTAACACCACATCCACATTTTTAAATATTAGTGATGTTGCTTTAACCAGCTTGCTGCTATAAGTATTACATTTATGACAATTCTTTGTTCTGCTGTAGCCAACAATCATTGACATTAACACATAGGATCTGGTTTATGTTAGTCATCCTCATAATAACGAGTAAAAACAAAATACTCTTGGGGGGAGTTAATTTTATGGAAGACAGACTCCCTTTGGTGGTAAGAGAGCTAGATCTCCCATAGATGTGAGATACATCGCCCACTGTAGAATGGTTTATCTGCTGTATTTCAAGTTTAGGCCTGCTTCAGTACCCTGCTGTAAGCAACAGTTGAATAGTGTAACCTGTCTGCTTGTTTGTGTTTGTTACAGTTGCAACTCCCACAGCCCATCACCTCCCAGCAGCTCCAATGCATTCAGCCTGCTGAGTGCCAGTTCTGAGCAGGATAATCCATCTACTAGTGGCTGCAGGTGAGGAGCATACCTTTCTCACCTGGAACACACCCCTGACACCCTGCCGCACCTATTCAGATACACCCGCAAAGCCAAGGACTATGGAAGTAGGTAGTTAACATGCAGGTCCATTAGGCAGATCTGCTAATTCCAGGGTGCAGAGTAGAGATGTGGTCACCTGTGTACTGAGTGGAGGCCTTATGGCATGATGAGAAAGCTGGCTGATGATAGGCTAAGGTGTGTGTGTGTGTGTGTGTGTGTGTGTGTGTGCGCGTGCGCGTGCCTTATGCTCTCTGCAGTAGTGAGGAGTCTGCCAAGGTCAAGACCCAGAAGGAGTTGATCAAGACACTGAAAGAGCTCAAACTACATCTGCCCTCAGAGAACAGGAACAAGCAGAGTTCATCTAGCACCCTTAACACACTCAAGTATGCTCTGCGGTGTGTAAAGCAAGTCAAAGGTGAGGACAGTGTAAACTTACAGACAGCTGAGTGGTTTAAAATGTCTGTAGCTATGACGGCATAGATACAAAATTTTTGTCTTGTGGGGATCCAGATATCTGTTTTTGTGCAATGCAGCCAATGAGGAGTACTACCAGATGCTTATGATCAACGATAGTCAGCCTGCCGGCTTAGATGTTTCTTCATACACTATCGAGGAGATCGATAGCATCACTTCTGAATACACCCTCAAAAACACAGTGAGTGAACCTGATGGTGAAAAATATAATCATAAGTATAATAAGTAATCCTCTCAGAAACAAAAACAAAGGGTCCCTTTTGTTGTGCGTTCAGACATGGGTACATGTATGTTTGTGCCCAACAGGACATTTTTGCTGTTGCCGTGTCCCTCATTACGGGGAAGATTGTTTACATCTCAGACCAGGCTGCTTCCATCCTCAACTGCAAGCGAGACATGTTTAAGGATGGCAAGTTTGTGGAATTCCTGACACCACAAGATGTCAGCGTGTTCTACAGCTTTACCACTCCCTACCGACTCCCATCCTGGAGCATGTGCACAGGAGCAGGTACATCCACCTGTCAAGCACTCATACACTGCACACAGGTGGTACATCTCACCTGGGTGTGGTCTGCCTCCCTCAGAGGCTTGTGTCGCTCAAGAGCTCACTCTGATTTTCACGGCTGATGGTGTTCTCTACACTTGGTGGGCACTGCAATGAGCATGCAAGGCTGACAGCCACAGTGACTCATTCAATGGACTGGATCATTAACTATCTGGCACATTCAGAAATCTTGTTGTTCATGCGTTATTTTTGTAGATTCCTCCCCGTCTGATTACATGCAGGAGAAATCCTTCTTCTGCCGGGTAAGGTAAGTCCACGTAAGCGGACAGCCTCCAGCTTGTATTGCTTTCCACTTTTCTTCTCCATTTAATTAATGTTTTCTCTGTGAATGAGTTTTAAGGAAATTTAAGACGCCATAAGGCTCCCCAGAATTAGCTTGTGACGTCAGACACTACGATTTGAAGTAATGATCTGCCCCCTAGTGGTCATGGGCAGTATTCAGTTTGTGTGCGGAGTGAAAATTCTCCTCCTCTTCCTAACCAGATTAACATGGATCAGTATTTCAGTAGAACTTGTGTATGTTTTGTTAGTGGTTGTATTTTTATCTCATGGTTGTGCACTCTTGTGTCTGCCCAGCAGAGGCCGTGAATGCAAGGAAAACTTACAGTACTATCCCTTCCGCATGACGCCCTACCTGATGAAAGTGCAGGACCCAGAACATGCAGAAGATCACTTCTGTTGCCTGTTGCTGGCTGAGAGGGTGCACTCTGGCTATGAAGGTATGGCCCATTCCTGGAGGCTTCCCTGTTTTAGTAGTAGTAGTATATTTACATAATTAGTACTTGACCAATGTTCTTATTTAAGATGCCTTGGAGTATCTAAAGAAGTACAGTATATTATTCATAGGATCCTTGCACAGGAGAAATCCTCTACTCTCTGGCCAGAAGAGATTGCTGGTAATGTGTCAGAGCTGACGTCATCTCTCTTTGGTTTGCCAAACAGCTCCTCGAATTCCCACAGACAAACGGATTTTCACCACTACACACACGCCAAACTGTGTGTTCCAAGATGTAGATGAGCGGTAAGTGACAGTGTGTACCCGGATGCCACAATCAACAAATAACACACTTAAGGTCGTCGGATAAGATTAACAGATCATGTCTCAAGAGCGGCTCTGCTGTAAGAGCACAAAATGTGTTATTCGTGTTTTATATAATATAATATTATGATGCGCAGGACTGAGCAGTCATCCTATTATCCTGTAACCCATATTGTATTCTTGCGTGTAAGAACTATTCTTCATTGTAGGAGCCCATGATAGCAGACTTATGGTGTGTGTGTGTGTGTGTGTGTGTGTGTGTGTGTACAAACGTGTTTGTTTCTCAGGGCTGTCCCCCTACTGGGATACCTGCCACAAGACCTCATAGGTACATCGGTTCTGCTGCACCTCCATCCCACTGACCGGCCCATGATGCTGGCCATTCACAGGAAGAGTGAGTGCCTGTACAGTCCCTCTAGAATCCCCTTCTCATTATGCTGCAACTTGGATCCATTTGGGAAAGTCGCTGCCTGTGTGACTCATAGGCACCACAGTTAATAGGAACCGGGTCTGCCTTTGAGACGTACTATGGATGGTTTTATGAATAAGCATAAATAAAAATAGTTTCCATGAAAGTATAATCTGCAGGAACACTCATTTATACTTTCATGGGAACTATTTTTATTTATGCTTATTCATGAATAATTTCATTACATACATTCTTGCCTAGGGGTGCCAGCAACCCTCACACAGGCCCTGTCCTTGTGTAGAACCTTGTGTGCTGTTTCCCAGGGAATCCGTAATGTGGGAGTTTTTCAGTTAGGGAAATACTAGGAAACTATATGCTGATATTATAATTTAGATTAAGGAATTTTTATGTTTGCTACCTCTTTAATGTTCTGCTCCATCACCCACAGTCCTGCAGTTTGGAGGACAGCCATTTGACCACTCCTCCATCCGCTTCTGCGCCCGCAATGGCGAGTACATCACCCTGGACACTAGCTGGTCCACCTTTGTGAACCCGTGGAGCCGAAAAGTGTCCTTTATCATCGGCAGACACAAAGTCCGCATGTGAGAGAGCTGACTGTACCCCCTCTTTTCCTCTAAACCTAATTTTACCTGCCCATCTAAACAGTCCTAGCTGTTTACATATGCTGGAGAAACCCTCATCGCTCCCCATCGTTACTGTACCCAGACACTTAACGTGTGAGAAGACCGTGAAAACAAATTCTTGCAGCAGTTCTGTACTGAGCAACATTTGTTCACGTGCCCTGTGTAGGGGTCCCGTGAATGAGGACGTGTTTGCACCCCCCCCATTTGCCAAAGGGAAGTCCGTGGACCCCGACGTCCAAGAGATTACTGAGCACATCCACCGTCTGCTGCTACAGGTGGGCCTTGTTGCTGGTTGCATGGAAGCTAGACTGGGACTTTGCAAGTTTTTGGAACAGACAGTAGACCAGGAGAGAAATGGATTTGAAGATTTGTTTTAAGAACCTTGTTGCACGTTGAAAAGGGTTCAGCAATTTTGAGAGGCCACTCATTCCACCACATTGAAGCCAAAACTGAGACTCTTCGTTTCTGATACTGGACCTTTTATGCATGGGACCACAAAGAAGTGAGAGGTCAGGTCCTGTAGGCATCGGGAACCAGATTTGTTTGATGGTCTTTTAGGCCGAATTTTGAAACTGATACAGGCAGCTAGACGGAGCTAGTGTAGGGAGATGAGGAGGGGAGATGCATGGGAATGCAGGTCAGACACAGCTTGTTAGGCAGCATTATGGGTCAGCTGAGGGTTTTCACATTTCTGCATAATGACTGCATTATACCTGAGACCCCACAGAAACATTAGTAACTCTTCTTAACCCCAACAGCCAGTCCACAGCAATAGCTCCGGGGGTTATAGCAGCAGTGATCACCTGCTCAACACGGGACCGTCAAGCGACAGCAATGCGAACGGCATTGCAGCCAGAACCTGGCCTGAAGAAGAGGAGGTCCTGCAGACCAAGCCTGTGAGTAACACTGCATTCTTCCCCCACCTTTGTTACCATTATATCGTTGATCGTTGCTGCCCCTACCCTGGCACATTTGGCCTTATAAGCATCTTGCCTTTGCCCTTCGTAACTATGCATACGTTGATTCTGTCATCAGCGGACATTCCAGGAGATCTGCAAGGGTGTCCACATGCGGAAAGACCTAGAGCAGCAGCTTCTGGTGTCCTGCTCAGCTAAGCCTGAACCCAAGAGAAGCGCAGACAGTAAGCAGGCCCTCTCTCTCTCTCTTCATATGTGTGTTTTTCATGGTTGGTGTGTAAGTGAAGTCATGTTTCAATTACTGCTTACTTATATAAGCATGTGTTATAAAGGTGGGAGAGACAACCTAATGATGAGCCCTCAGCAGAAGAGCCCTGTGGTGAGGCCCAAGGTGGGGGCTTTGGGCTGGAGGGAAAATGTGGGTCCGCTAGTGGACCGATCCCCAGCACAAGAGGACTTGACCTACAAGGACCACCTTGTCTACTCCTACCAGCAGATCAGTTGCCTGGACAGTGTCATCAGGTCAGCCATCTGCTCAAGGGTATGGTTTGAATGGATGAGAGAAATTATCCCAGAAAGCAGTACCATCTTAGTTCCCAGGTTGCTTGCAGAGTGGGTGGGGGCAGTTGTCCTAAACAGTTGATGGATGGGAAATTACTCCATGACATCCCAGCCAGTACTGGTTGTATGAATGACTGGGGTAAGCTGAGGATGAGTATTACAAAGCTGTGTTGCCAGGAGATGACGTGGAGGAAGGAGGCCTGTGCACTGCACTGAAGTCTCATCTCTCTATGTGTGTGACTGGCCACAAAAGGTACCTCGAGAGCTGCAATGTCCCAGTCACCGTGAAACGCAAGTGCCAGTCCTCTTCCAACACCACCTCCTCCAACTCGGATGAAGACAGGCAGAAATCCTCTGATGCCATGCAAGTGTCCAAAGGTGAGCATTCTGCTCATAAATAAACAAACAAACTGGGAAATGTTTTTGTATTTTCAAAGTTAGTACCTGGACCTGTGAATGTATTGTCTGTTTTTGTATTGCCAGAGCTACTTAGGGAGACTGGCAGCAACCACTTGGCAACGAAGGCATCAAAGAAACAGGGAAGCAGTTCGGTGGTGGGGTCATCTCTAGCACCATTGGCTCTGCCCAGTAAGGCGGAGAGTGTGGTTTCCATCACAAGCCAGTGCAGCTACAGCAGCACCATCGTCCACGTAGGGGACAAAAAGCCTCAGCCAGACATGGGTACATAAAAAGACTGCTGTATTTAACGGGCACAGTGACCCTTAGCGTTTCTGCTTGCCTCTGCGTGCATTTGTGTCCATACAGGCTTGTGCGTGTAACAGCTTTCTGTGCTTCTTGCCAGAGATCATCGAGGATGTAGCTGGAGTAGCGGAGTCTGTGGAAGGACCAGCACCTGTCCCACCCCCTTTTGCAGTGTCACCACCTAGCCGAGAGAGGGAGCCCTACAAGAAGCAGGAGCTAACCAAGCAAGTGCTGGCAGCCCACACGCAGAAGGAGGAGCAGGCCTTCCTGTCTCGCTTCCGAGAGCTGTGTGATGTGCGAGCTCTTCAGGCCAACTGCTCCCTATACCTGGACTGTCAGCGTGCCAACAACGGTACCTATATATGCGAACACATAAATGTATTGAATATGTTACTGGTATGTACTTAGCTATACGTTTATCCTCCGTGGTCTGGTCCCAATTTGTTCCTGAAAGTGGACCAAATATTGAAATACCAGGTAACCAAGTTATATTCTATTATTTCTTGTGAGGAAAAATTAAAATTCAAAAGCTCATCCCAGGTTCAATACAAAATCACAGTAAAATGATGCCTAATATAAGACACAGTGGCGCGAAGCAGGATACAAATACATGAGATGGTAGCGAGCAAGAGCACAGCTGAGGGCACTGGCACACAGTTCCCACAATGCAGTGCGTCTCACAGTCCCTCTAACAGCCGCTTGGCATAATCGCAAATAAATTCTGTTTGTGCCAGCCTGACCACCGCAGGTGAGGACAGGATAAATGGATGCAGATCGGACGTATTAAAATCTTGACCAGTTAAAAACAAATGGTGGCAATAATTGTAGAACAGGTGAAAAACTGGATAGCGGGTGTTCAAGTAAGAGGGGATAAGTGTGCACAGTCACACACTTAAACAGTCACGTACGCACTAATGCCTGCATATGGTATCCATCTTTTCACCTTTTGCCTCACTCTGATTCACAGTGGCACCTGCTGTGAGACCAAATCGGAAAGGTGTGACTAGAGCAGAGCCATCGCAAAGGAGAGAAATCAGTGGGGTGCCCAAGAAGGGAGGACGCAACAAGAAGACCAAGTGGAAGCGCGCTAAGCCGCAGGAATCGTCAGACAGCACAGCCTCGCTCTGCCAGCAGCCCCCTCGTGCCCCACTGCCCAGCTTCCACCAAACCTGCTGGTCTGCCTCAGACACATCCCAGTCCACGTTCCCTATGGCCTACCCAGCTGTCATGCCAGCTTACCCGTTGCAGGTGTACCTGGGGCCTAGAGCTGACACTGCAGCGTCTGGCTTTGGCGAAAACCAGGGCAGTCAAGATCCACGGGGTCTCGTTCCATCTACACCGTACACCACTCCCCTGGTTACCCCAATGGTGGCCTTAATGCTGCCCAACTACATGTTCCCTCAGCTAGGAGGCAACCCACACCAGCCCTTCTACCAAGAGGGGGCCTCCTTTCCGCTCCAGCCTCATTACCCTGAACAGACAAACTTCCCATCTCCAGCCACCTTCCCGATGCAGTCACAAGTTACCCCCGATAACCCCAACCCCTCTCAGCCAGCGTTTACCAGTCAACCTACGTTCCAGACCCTGTCATTTTCCTACAATGTGCCCACCCAATCCCCAAAGGCTCCAGGACCCAGCGCAGGAGATGCACCTTCTTGCTCCTCCACCCCACAGTCGCAGGTGGTGCGTGACCAGCTAACACCCCCTCTCTTCCAGTCCCGCTGCAGCTCACCTCTGCAGCTCACCCTGTTACAGCTGGAGGAGACGCCTCACTCTGTGGAGCATCAGGACAGCTTGACGCTGTCTACTGGTGCCCAATTCAACAACATGGCAGAGAAGGGAAGCAATGCTAGTGTTCTAAAGTCTGACAAGGAACTCCTGCTGGTAAGAACTTCTTGGTCTTTTCTCATTTCTGTTGGTCTGCATCTCCCATCATCTGCACCCCTGTTGATACTGGCACGGTATTAACCACCAGAGCATTTGAAATTAGTCTACCAACGAATACAAATTACTCCTCCTTCCCTGCCTATCTTTAAGAAGGTCCATAATGCCGTCAGCTAGCAGTATCACCTGGCATTACGGTATTTTACCCAACATGTCTCACAGCACATTGCTGTGGTGAAACTGTGGTTAGTCTAGCCCAGGATGGCCGATCTGTGGCCTAGAAAGACTAATCGGCTGACAGCGTCTTAAAATTGTCCAAAGTTTTGTGCGTGCATAAGGAATACAAGAACAGTTTCTCATTTTTTGCGCTCCACTGTTTTGCCTTTATTGTGAAAATCGGCAAATCTGTCCAGTCGCTTTGTATTTGTGATGCTGTCAAATTAGTTAAATCACTCTCTTTTGTTCCTAGACAAGTTCTGTGTGTGAAGTACAGCACAGCGACGGCCAGTCGTCTTCTAGTGACCTGCTGGACGTGCTACTGCAGGAGGACTCGCATTCTGGGACTGGGTCAGCCACGTCAGGTTCAATGGGTCCGGGGTCCAACGCCTGTGACACGTCTGCTAGCGGTCGAGGTCTGTCGGGATGATTTATTTTCCTAGCGGTTTTCTTCCTAAATCATTTTCATAGCTTCCACAGTCGTGATTCATATTTTCCTCACATGCTGCATATTGTTTCACAGGAAGCAGCCACACCAGCAACAATAGCAGCAAGTACTTTGGCAGCATAGATTCGTCCCAGGCAAGTCAGCAGGGAGTGCTGGCGTGTGATGGGGGGCCATTGCAGGAACCCAACAAGCATTTCAAGTATGTACTCCAGGACCCACCCTGGCTGCTTATGGCCAGTGCAGGAGAGGGGATCATGATGACCTACCAGCTGCCCTCACGGTGAGTGGCTCCTGGGCCTCCACTTGTCTCTGCTTTTGAGCTGTAGGACAGATAATGATGTTCACTTATACAGGCCTGAGGTTAAAGAGAGAATCTTGAGAACCGTGTGCCATTGATGATAGTGCATGAGGTAAAATGCATGATCTAGACCTTGCCCTGCTTGCCTAGCTGTAGACTGGTTGACCAGCTTGTTTAGATACCTTGCAACCATGAGTCTTGTCGTGGGCCCAGCAGGGATGCGCAGAAGGTACTGAAGGAGGACAGGGAGAAACTGAGATACATGCAGAAGAGCCAACCACGCTTTAGTGAGGAGCAGAAGAAGGAATTGGTGGAGGTGCACCCCTGGATGAGGAAGGGAGGTCTGCCCAGAGCCATTGATGTTCAGGTGAGGAAGCCAGAGCTGGAACATAATCGTTGTGCCAGAATAAAACTTCACATCGAGTATTTGGACCTGGGAATTGGCACAGAATACTGAACTGGGGGGGACAAAGCTAGCAATTCTAGTCCCGTTGAATCGTTCGTACATGTGTGAGCATACGTACATCCAAACCTGTGTGCAACCGAATACTGCTGTGTCGGCTTATATTGGGCGCAGGCAGGATGTGAATCTGTGAATCGATCAGTGAATGTTTTTAAGTGCATTTGTTTATTGCTGTGTGTGTGTGTGTGTGTGTGTTTCTGTTGGTCTTTGCTTTAGAATTGTGGACTCTTATCATGCGTTTGTCGCTTGTGCCACTGCTGTAGGCCTGCAGGTGCTGTGAGGACTTGACCTCAGCTCTAATCAAAGAGGAGCCTCCCAACTTGGACATGGAGGAGACAGATGACGGCGCCTATCAGATTGGCGGCAAGAAAATGTCGCCACACAAATCTGGCCCGCTGGACCTTTAGCAACACCTTGCGGCTGAACACTTAAAGAGGCTTGGTGTGTATGGGTTATAGACAACAGCACATCACGAGAACTTCATAAAAGCACATCATTATACAAGGACTTTTGGCAGGTGAAGAGGCCCCCCCAGGACCTCGACGATGAAACAAACTCTTGGAAAAAGAGCGTTTGGGTTCAAGGATGAACAGTTGGCAAGAAGAGCTTCTTTGAATGAAAGGAGAGCATTATCCTCTGAATCGTGATGATGGCATGAAGACTGAGGGCATTCAGATCTACTTTTTTTCAGTTTCATCGTCACTTTCAACTGACTGTTTTTAAGCTTTACTCCAGGAAATACCACATCCCCTCGTGGATCTTTCTTCAAATTTTATGTTGAATTATTATTTTTATTATTATTTTTTCCTTTAACTCCCAGATTGAAATTCTTCAAGTATACCAGTGTTGCTCATACTGGAATTTTTGAGATCCGTTGTCCACACTGGTTACTACAGCCTTACCTCAACTTTGACAGGTTTTGGCGAATATGTGCATAAAGGCTGGCTAAAATGCAATGGCCATAATTTGATAAAAGTATCATAGGAAGTTTTGGAAGAAAAAAAAACTTTGTCAGTATTTTCAATGACTGCTACCAGAGAGATAGTATGAACAACTGCCAAGTAATGAATGTTTCAGTCTTAATGTTTAAAACATGATTAACATGCCACACTATAGAATTTAAACGCTTTGTCTGCTTTCAGAGCAAAGTGGACCACTGACCTTGGGCAGGAACGGCAGATCATAGTGTTCACCGTTTGCTACTCATGTCGAGGTGTCTGGTCTGGCCTGTGTACAGGTTTTTTACACCTTCACCGCCAACAAACAGACAGCTGAGACACATCTAGCCAGTGTAATTTGGAAAGTGCTCAAGAACAAGCTGAAGTGTTAATATGGAATAAAAACATCACAGAGCAACGTAAGAGGTTCAAGGCCGTACGTGGCAATGCAGCTTTTCAGCGAATCCCACACTTCACACCATTTAATACGGTGTGTGTAAACCTTTCTGTAAGAGTATTATCCACTGTGGCAAGTAAAGTAAGAAAGGAAGTTCTTACTGTGAAACTGTCAAACTGGACTTGCTGTTCAGCTTGAACTGAGAACTTGGCATGTTTGTGGTTAAATTTTAATTTGTATTTATTTATTTCTCACTTTGCACAGGGGGCTGCAGCAGCTTTAACTGGCAGTGAACCTTTTTTTAACCAAAAATGCCAAGTTCCACAGTCAGCTGAATGTTCACCACCACCACCGCTGTCTTGTTTTGTCTTTTGTCTCCGTCCAGGTTTCTTCTACACGACCTGCGTAAGAGAAACGCAGTCCGACAAAACCAGCAATCAGCACCTTAAACAAAGGTTTCAAGGAAACTCTGAAAATAGAGGTTTCTGTGTTTATTTTTGTAGCACTTTACTGCCCCCCCCTTTAATGTTATTGTGCAGTTTGTACAGTCATCATAACTGGATATGTAATAAAAGGTTATTTTAACAAAGTGACTGTCAGAAGTAATAATCCATCTCTTGCCTGGCAGTAGAAAAAGACACTTAATGGGAAGCAAAGTTTTAAATCAATTTACAGGACAACTAGGAATATCTAAATCAACTGTCCTTAAAACAAAATCTATAGTGTATAACTGAGCTAACACTACAGGGTGCATCCCTAATACTAAAGACATTATTATTGTTTATTATTATTATTATTATTATTATTATTGATTTATACCCACTACTTAAGGAAAGCAGCCGTCTGTGGGAGGCTGCAACCTGCCGGGTCTCACGTCTGCTTACCTCTAAGTCGGGTTTGAAAGGGTCCAGGTGAGAACAGGAGGACAGGCGCCCTTTGAAATGCACGGCTGTCCCCCAAGGAGCCCTTTGACTCGGTGTCCCTGGGTCACGAGGCCATGCGGATATTATCAACAGTCCCTTAAGACGCTTAAATCAAACGGCTGCATTCGAGGTCCGTCGTGACCACAGCGGAGAGGATCCTGCGTTAATAAGCAGATGCTGGAGTTAGTTTGGATTAACAGTAGTTAATTTTATCCCAAATCCCTAATCTGCACCCCATCACAGTCCCGATAAGCGTGTTTTACTAGAAATGTTAAGCGCACGGAAGAAGGTGAGACTTTATGGATGAAACAAGCACGTGGCTAATAAATACATTAGCAGACGCGTCGTTATTATTTTATTATTCGCTCCGTTATGGTGTTTTTTCACCAGCTGTCTGCTCACAAAAGATGGCAGTTGCTCCTCTAATCCCGCGGCCGGTTGGCCATCTGTTCATAGTTGAGCGGGAAATTTTGAAAGGGGGGGGGCACACTGGAGACCAGTTATTCGTTTTATTCAGGGGTTGACATCATCCCAGTAGGTTGCTTGTTCGTATTATAATGTTAATAAACGATATGCGCCGTAATAATCTGCAACTTCCCAATATAGTCCGCGAAACAGGTTGAGGGTTATTTTATCACCCCGACACTGTTAAAGTTTTATTTTAAACACTGTGCGGGAATAATTTTGGAATAACGTACACAAAATGAATACGTTATAAATGAGTAATAAAAAATGTAGACCAGCAGTTTGGTCTGCTGAGATATTTCAAGTGTGTAAAATGCAACAATGAAAAAAGATTGTGTAATAATGAGAGTTTCCGGTTCATTTTAAATCTCTCATGTCGACAGTAACAGGGACAAAAATGGGGGCGGCGTGACATCAGCTCTTGCGAGCCCCTGCGGTCGTTTTGGTGTCACACTGAAGCGGAGGGGGTGACAATTTCCCGGGTGCTGTGGAAGCCTGAGCAACAGACCCCAGTGGATCGGTTTTCTCTCGGCTCCTGAACACTGGCTTTGATCAAAGCGCCTCGTCCATCCACTTGCCGGGACATTAGCACCTCTGCGAATTCAGAACAAGGTGAGAAACCTGATAGCGACCCCCCGTGAAGACCCTCTTCAGGCAGCACATCCAGCGCGGTTACCTGTACGCCTTTCCAACGGATTCTGCTATGAATTAATCATTTGTTAACCATAACACTCACGCAAATAGCAACTAGTTAAGGGGGTTAAAGAAGCGTGGTGTTCAGGGCGAACATCTTGCAAGATGAAGACCCGAGTTCGAATCTTGCTCGTGTTTCATGGCCACTGATCAAGGTACAGCGGTTACCCTGACCTCGTACCACAAGACCTTCCATCCATCCGTCCGTTATCCGGTGGCGGCGTCCGGACACACACACAGGATGTTTCGTCACCAGATGACATGAAAGACGCCCGCTGCGCCACCGTGCCGCCCCAACTACCTCCGTTTTAACGACAAAATGGGGATGTAGTAAACTAATTAGGAAATGCGGTACTATAAAGATGAAAGCCCGTTGCACTAAAATAATTACCACAATTTTACTGTGAACGGAAACAGAAAGCAGGGTACAGGCTACCTGCGGCCTCCCGAGTGCCACCGCGCGACTTCACCTGCTCTGTGCGCCCGATAGGGACCGCAGTGCCGGCGCGGGTCCTGCTCTGCTGGGTATTAACAACAAAAACAATAAACTGTGATTAAATTAACACGACATCTGTGCCCAAAGTGATTTATGTTAAACATTTATATACTATTCTGGCCGACAGACTGTTTATGTCCTGGCAGCAATAGGACGGTCATTAAAAAAAAAAAGGCGCCGTCGCTGCTTTTTTCACTTCGACAGTCAATAAGGAGACAGATGCTCGCAGTAACGCATCAACTTTACTGTCAGGAACTTTATTGACCAATTTAAAGTCCTAAATGGGTGCGAGTTAAACGTGAAAAAGCCGCGGTGCGCTATTTATAAAGCGGATTTTCATCTTCCACAATTTCACCTTTAGTCGTTATTTCCTTAACGTGCTTCTGTTGCCCAGCCGTGGGGACCGTTTACCCTCCGCTTTCTTCATCCAGTTTCAGCATTTGGCAAATCGAACCAAAATTAACAACAAACACATCAAACAGTTTAGGAAACATATTTAATACACTCAACGTAAGACAATAGTGGGGTCACACTGTGCAGTGACAGATGACACACAGGCAGGGAGCGACTTTGAAACACACATTGAACGGCACAATACAACCCCGTCTTTTTTAACAGCAATCCTGTAGTAAACAACATTTTGTTAACTTATTTCACTGATAAAAAACTAAGCACAGACACTTACTACGTGTTTAGTCGCAATAAAACCGTTTTCTCCTGCTTTCAGCGGGCACCGTCCTAAGACCCTGCTGCTGCCAAAGAGGATCAAATATTTACACCAGAGCGATTCATCCCTCCTTCACTGAAGGAAGAAATGCAGCGCTGCTTCACTCCAACGATCTGCTAAGTAATATTCCCCTGTGGAATATGAAGACAATGTAAACCTCCGATATAAAGCTCTATTCATCATTTTCTTCAACAAAAAAAGCAAAGTTTTCATGTCATCTCCATGAAAACACTTGCTGCAGAAATGCTAGGTATAACCACAATGGCTGTGCTTTTTAAAAGGGCTTTTTTCCACAATGATCCTGCTACGGATCATATTTACACTTTTACTACAGAAGTTCAGTCAGCAGAGTCTAGAAGAGACCCTCCAACTTTGCAACACACCAGAAAGTTCACTTAAACAGGGCGAACCCTCCTAGACCAGGCAGTCTGTCTATCAACACGCAAGCAACATTGTGGTGTCTACCAAGGCCTCCACATGGATTTGGAGTAGGTCGTTGTGGAGGTGCTCTGAACCTCCCCGCTCTGCACGTGGTCAGGGGAGATGTGGTTCTGTTCACTGTCAGCGTCCTCCAGATCAGAGCCGAGGTCCTCACTAGATGTGCCAGAAGGAGCCGGGGACAGGGCAAGCAAGCTCCCGCCGGACACGGCATCACTGTCAGGAGACACCGGCGCTGCACACACCCCCTCGGAGGTCGGCCAGACACCACCATTACCCGAGTCTGACATCAAATCCACAAGCATGTCCTGTACGTGGTTCTCCTCGCAGTTCAGGGGCATGCACTCCAGAAGGTGGTTCAGGAGCTCGGCAGCCACCGTGGTGTCGATTCCCGGGCAGTTGGACACGAACGTGTGGACCTCGTGCATGCACTGGATGTAACCAGCCGCGAACCTCTCGCTGGCCTCGTGGTTCGCCACCTCAGCTTCTGCAGGAGCCATCACACACAGAGAAAAGCAGGTCTCACACACAGCCTCGCGTCACGGCACAGGGAAACCACCAAGGCCCAAGTTTATCACCGTAAAACCGCCATTCGGCCGATCTCTCTGCTCTACCCAAAGATTCTGTCTGGGTACTCACCCAACCAGGTCAGGGTTGGAACAGCAGCAGGAGCGGGTCTCGACCCCACCACCTGTGGCCACTGTGGCCGCGCAGCGCTAACCGCTATGCCACCTACTGTGTAACAACACCAGCACCATACCCTGCGCCCGCTTCTGGAGGATGTTCTCCACTTTCTTCACCGTCATCTCCAGCACCTCGGCATTTTCCATCTTTGACTGAAGCTGCGGAGGACACACGGCACGATTAAAGAGCAACCCACGAACACGCAGTAAACACGCAGTAAACACGCAGTTAACTTACGTCCGCGTCCGCCAGAATTGCGCGGAGCTCCTGCAAACTTTCATTGATCCGCGCTCGCCGCTTCTTCTCCACCAGCGGCTTCCTCATCTGCCGAAGGCCGCACGGACATATTTCTACGTTATTTCAATGTTTGCCAAAGCAGCGCGGCGGCGGAGTCCACGGCTGTTACCTTTCTGTCCCCCCGGATTCCGCGGTTCTCGTCCCCGTCCCGGCTGGGTCCGTCTCTGCAGGCGCGAGCCGAGGGAGCCATGTTGATGTTGCCAGCGGTGCAGCAAAGGGGAAAGAAGCTGCTTTTGTAATCCAAATACGTTAGAGGAGCAGATGGCAGGCGCAGCCCCACGCACNCGCGAGCCGAGGGAGCCATGTTGATGTTGCCAGCGGTGCAGCAAAGGGGAAAGAAGCTGCTTTTGTAATCCAAATATGTTAGAGGAGCAGATGGCAGGCGCAGCCCCACGCACAAAAAAAAAACCCACGCTTTAAGCAAACAAGCCTATATTTATTATGCAACCCTCGCGAGGGGAGCTGTTGGCACAGGCAGATTGTACTACGTATTTATACGGATCGATTTACATACGAATGCGGAGCTCGAGCCAGGAGAGCCCGGCGCGCACCACTTCTCCGCCAATCAGCGCGCAGCTCTTTGTCTCGCGCCCCGCGGCTCCGTCCGCGCGGCGGAGACCCTCGCTGTGCGCTGTTTTCCTGTTTCGCGACCCCGACTTCGGTTAGTTTTCAGATTTCTTTTCCTTAGGAAGGCACGCAAAATACTTTGACTCGTCTGCAAATTCATCCTATTGTTTAACATAACACGTGTAAAATGTATAGTTATTACTACGCGTTGTTTTTTGCACTCATTTCCACGAGGTATATGGCATCGCCCGTGGCTTTGACTCGCTGGCAAAGGTGCTGGTAAACCTGCTGGTTACTCGGTTTTATATTGTGTTTTACATTGTGATATAAAATAAATGCAGACACCATCTTAAAACACTGACTCAAAGGGGGAAAAATCGCAGCGCATGAATCCGGACCCCACACTTTGAAAATGCCCAATAACCTTGTTGTCCTATTTTTTTTTGTGCCCCCCTGCTTTGTTCCGCAGTGATTCCTCTTGCGTGATCCCACAGACCGACGCTGTGTAACCCGACGCCGGCAGTTAGCAGCTGCAGCCTGCAGCCACTCCGCCAGAATGAATCAGGTCCCAGAAAGGAGTCCTTGTCCCCAAAGAAAGCGACAGGTGTTGCTTTGCGCTTCATTTGTTCCCTCTTGTTGGCCGCAGTCCTTGATCTGCGAGCGCCAGTGGATCCAATCGTGCTCCTCTGTATTCACTGTGATTTGGACGCTTCCCAAATCCTGACCGAAAGGTATATAAATATATATGTTCGAGAAAGATACCCATTGTGTATGTAAGTCCGGAGCAAAATGATCATTTACAGTTTCCACAGTGGTGAATATTTCCAGGTGGATACAGATTCCTCTGTGGCTTTTGTGCATATTGTGGAAATAATCTGAATTATTGCGTAATGACCTAATACAGTGCAGACCTGCACCTTCACGACAAATCTGTGTGAATTACAAATGATCCTAAAACAGGGGAACTTCGGCTTAAAAAAACCGCACCCATCACTCTTATACTTTATTACACCGGGGATTGTGCGTATCATGCAGGAAAAAAGGGGAAAGAAACAAACATTCAAAATGTAAAAGGAAATAAAAGTCTTCCCAGGCCAACTTTGCCTATAATAAGCATAAAAAAGCTGTTTAATGCATTATGTACTTTAATGCTTTATACCGAATAAAAACACATTTTAAAATAATACATTTGCGTCAACTGTCTGACATCTGATCCCAAGTCATAGGAAGAATAAAGAATGAAGTGTGCATATTTTAGCCGCGTTTCCATTTTTGAAGACATTATTTGATGCCTTTGTAGAAAAGTGACCTACAAGGTTGGCTTAGCAAAATGCAAGAGCTTCGAATACATAAATCAGTGCAATTACTACTCAGTATAGTTTCGAAAGAAAGTTTTTCCGGGAAAATCTGCATGTATTGAATATCGTATTATCGCTGTTATGAGAAGAATCGGTTCTCCAAAAATCAGTAAAAAGCATTATTTACTGCTTGAATAATATTTATTAACGCTTCTGTGTGCTGCGCAAAGGAGAAAAAGCCTGTCAAACTCAGGCTCAGGTTTGCTGCTGTTACTTTTAACTGAACAAGTGAATTATTTTATAATCACTGCTTAATTCTGAGGGAAACAACTGTAATGTGAACAGGGTGGTGCACTTTCACCACGTCTTTGTGCTACCTCTCAAATGGCAGCGAGGACAGCAGCCTAATGAGGGATCAGTAAAGGAAGGTCAGTCCAGTTGGCCTTTTCCAGTCTTTGATGTGGGGACTTCTGTAACATTGTCACCTTCTAGCTAACAGACTCTGATTTTTATGACCCTATGCCAAAAGTCTGCATTGTGGTACACCTACTGGTTGGGCCTGGAACTCAGTACTGATACAGCACTGTAAAAAAGCAGGTAAACAGACCATTTCCCCCCCTTATTTTTGCTGTACTTGTAAATAGGTGTACGAAATTGTCAATTTTTTTGGAAAATAACATTCCAAGAAATTCATGAGAGACTATCGTATACAGTGTACCACATTATGCATATTTAATATTTGAAATTATACTCTCAATAATCACGATGTAGGCAGGGTCATAGAGGTTTGGAGCCCATCCTGGAGGTATAAGCTAGGTAGGGAAGACCCTGGACACGGTGCCAGTCCTTTGCACAGCAGATTCAAACATACACTCATTGTCACATTAAGGACAATCTGTCGCCACCGATTCACCTGAAATACATTAATTTGAGCTGCTGATAGAATCTGGAGCACCTGGAAGAAACCCTCAAATCAGGACCCTCATGCTGAACGGGCATCGAACCTGTGCTCTATTGCACCGTCCAGGCGCTGTGAGGAAGCCACACTACCTGCTGACCTGCCGCAAAAAATAAGATGATGGTGTAACATTTTGCACATAGATGACAAATAACCCTTATACAGCTGTCTCGTCCAAATACTACATATAACCTGGCTGACAGACACGGCAGGACAGTTAACAGACTGTGATGTTGCCTTTCCCTGGTATCTCCGTTTTAACAGTGTAAGAATGCTAATTGGTTTATGTACTCATTTTATTTATTCATTTATTTGTATATTTGTTTAATTATTCGGTATTTATTTAATTTTTGAGTGTTTGTCTCTAATAAATAATTTTGGGTCCTTGTTTATAATATTATAATTTTAATAGGGGAAGACGTGCTACACCCACTGAGGTAAGTGTTGTTCGGTAGCACCCTGGAACAGGCCAGGGGACCGCCCTTTTCACGGTGGAATTGCCAGTGAGTTTCCTTTTAATGTTTCTTATATTCTTAATTAGAGCCTTGGGGTATGTTTTTAATTGTTTTAGATCCTTTCCGTCATGTAATATGTATATGTCTCGTTTTAATCTTGGATTTTATAATGGAGTTTTATCTCTCACATGAGGGTTCTTAATTATTTATTGTAGTGTTTCAATAGTTTTTTTTAAATAAAGTCGGATATGATGAATGGCGAGATTGCAACTGTTGAGATGCACAGCTTGGTGACACTTGACAATTGTCAATGTGAGTCCATTCTGATCCAGAGGGGAAAAAAAAAAAAAAATGGAAAAAAAATCTCCATTTTAATTCATTATTATTATCAGTTCTTTGATAAAAACAGATACTGTTTAAGATTTTTTTTTTTGCCAAAGTGGGTAAAAATGACAAATTTCACTGTTAGGGAAAGTATAGCTACTTTCAGCTCATCGGTTGGACTGAGTTTCACGTGCAGATTTTTACTGTTGTATCCTGGCATTTTTCCAATGAGCTGCATTGGTGGTGCTGGACTACCAGCTCATGATCTTCGGGTTGAAATCCTGCTCTGCCTGTGTGCATCTTCTCTTTGTGCTGCAGTCGATTCCCTGTTACTATTTTGGTTCTGATCCCACAGTCCAAAGACGTGTTTTCCAGCATGTAACCGGTGTAACCGGACAGGGGGCAGTGAAGAGAGGACTTGTGCCTCTTTTTTTTCTCCCACCCCCCCTTCATCCATGATTAAAACTAGCACAAATGCAAGAGAGAAGAAATCCAGCAACAAAACAAATCAAAGTTAGGAACAAATCCACAAAAAATACTGAATCTTAATGTTAGAGGAGATCTGATTGGTCAAAGTCCTAAGAGAAGAACCTCACCCACCTCTCTTACGCTCTCAGTTGAAGGCATTTACAGAGTCCATCAGGCACAGAAAAAGAACCATAAACACCTTCACAGATTTATTTTCTGAATGTACCGCCGTTCACTTGTGGGCCCCACACTCTGCTTGGGTGTAATTCTCAGCTGAGGTGCAACAATTGTGAAGCGCTGATGAGGTTTTTTTGGGTCCGACAGGTCGTTACCTGAAAAAAGCCCTTTGTCAGCCTCACGCGGGGACACTACTGTGTCTGTGCACGTCTGTGGCTGGATTTAGGATGAGAGTCATTTGCGCGGTTAAGCTGGGCCCATAACTGTGTCGTGCGTCGCTGACGTTCCTTCTTGTCAGGCGGATGAGAAACCAGGAAAACAGCAGGATGCCAGTGAAAGAACAGAACCAAAAACAGCAACATCAAAGTAGAAACTGCAGCAGAACATTCAATTAGCACCTCCCCAACGGAGGCTCTCCTACAAATGCAGGGGCCTATTTGAGCAGAGCAGATCCACCTCAGTCTGAACCCTGGTCCTTGCAAACCCACTTACACTGAATTTATGTTTATTAATTTAGCACGCATTTTACTCCAGACCAATTCATGGGCATTTCACAACACCCAGAGATCTAGATACAACTGATTGTGAAAACACGCTCCATTTGAGAGCCCAGTTGGAACCATGAGGCTCATCATGAACAATCTATGGAGCTGTTAAAAGATCAGGAGAAAAGTGAGCAGAATGAAGATGAATTTCTTGGATCCTCCGAGGAGTTTAGCAGCTCGGAGGGGGACTCTTTTTGGCCAGAGTCCATCTCCTAGTTTATTCATCAGTTGCTTGAACGTCTGACATGATTCTCACAATGTTACATCAACCCGTTGACTTGAATCGTTGGGTTTGCAATAATTTCCAGTTGTTCATCCATGCATGCATCCGTGATCAATACCGGCCTATCTCGTGCTGGCCCTACTGAGGAAGCACAGGGTGTGAGACAGAACACACACTCCACTCATACACTCTAGTCAGTGGCAGTCTGTGGGAGGAAACCAGAGCACCTGAGAGAAACCTACACAGAACAGGCAAACCGCACACAGACTGAAGGGGATCAGAACCCAGGGTTGAAGCCGTGGAGCACTAGCAACTCCCACTGTGAAAACGTTGCCCTGCAATGGTGAAAATGTCTCAGAAAATAACACCGTAAAGAAATTTCTTCAATCGTTTTGACGAAGCGCAGCTGTGCGTGAAATTTCGCCGCCGTTTCTTCATCTGAAAGTAAGAGGTCACCTGGGGTCCGTTGGTTGTCAATATGTACCTGATCCACAATTGGGATAAATTTATTTTGTCTTCCTAAATTTCCAGAAAAATTGCGTTAAGCAAACAACGCAAGACCAGGAAGGGTTCGAAAACCACTGTGCACCGGGGGTCCCGGAGAGGGGGTGGGGGTCAAGGACACAGCCAGAGCTCAACGCTTTTCACGTGACACTTCAATCCGTCTTCCTCAGAGCAATTTTTCTGGGTGTTTTTTGCAGTGATTTTTTTTTGTCCCACTCAAATGCTGTGAGTGTGTGTGAGAGGCCTTGTGTGATGTGAGTAGTTGCATGCAGGGGGGGGGGTCTCAGTGTGGGCTGAGTGGCTGCGTGTGGCTGAGAAGGTAGGTGTGTGAAAGTGATAGTATGACTAATGCATTATATTAACATATTGATGAGCTCAGAGCAAGCGGGCTGCCACCATCCCACAGGCACTGAGTATTTTTTGTTCTGAGAACCTGTTGTGTGATGTCAGCACAGACTGAGTCACACCACTGGTGATCTCTCTCTCTTCCTCCTTCTCTATATTTTGACATGTGCGTCATATTGACTTCCGCCACTGTCCCTGTTTGGTAGTGACTGTATGGAACCACAACGCAAAAACAAAACAGCAAACGGGTTCAGGCGCAGAGTTTCTTTTCACAAAACAACTCCTGCAGAGTTATTGGAAAATGTGCCGCCTTGGACTTGCTGGGGTTGTGTTTTACACATTTTCTCAATTTTGCACCAAAGACCCAGCCACTGCAACCCTTAACTGGGTCTACCTGCTTCCCTCTGGTTTCGAGAGTAATATCAGTGGAGAAGGGGGGGGGGTGAAGTTTTTAAAATTGCTTGAAATTTTTACTTATTCATTTAGCTGACACTTTTCTCCAAAGTGACCGGCAATACTAACGTTTTGGATATTTGCCTCAGAACCACAATGTCATCACTGGTCGCCACAAATAAAAGTTTTTGTAGAGAAACATTTTGTATTTTCATTTAAAATAAAACCAGCACTTTGATGTACAGTGATGAGGTTTAAGCCAGATTTTGTACAAAACTGGTTCTGGGATCTTGTTTCAAGCTCTGGATCATAGGTGTGTCTCCAGCTCTGGGGGGGGGGGGTCATGAGACAAAACGATCTGATCAGAACTTCCTATTTTGATCTCCAAAAACACACAATGTCCCCTCATCTTGGTGAAAGAAACAGGTGTCTATAAACTCCGGAACCAGGAGACTGGTTAACAAATCCTGGAAAAAATGCAGTCTCTAGTGTGTTTACCCCGTTTTACACATCTATTTCGCTGCGGGAATCACAGCTGAAAAGCCAAATACTGTTTTAACGGTACGGTTATTATTCGATAAAATGGAAAAAGAAGTTAATTAAATAATAGACACGGCGACGTCAATTCCTCAATTAACTTCCAATTCAAAAAAGCTGTCGCGTGCCATCCAGTGGCCAGGAGTGAGAATAGCTGGTGAGTCGCAGAGGGTCTCGATCCGAAAGCACCGTAACGCCGGCATATGCTGCGATCGTTTGTTACATTGCTCTTATTTTTTCGGAAACTGTTCTCGCGTATCTGATCGTGGTGAAATGATGCGAGTTCATCAGAAGTTAACAAACTTGTCCGAGTTCACAAAAAGGCGACATCACGTACAAATACAGGAGGAGGTTTTCTGGGTTCGCAGCCGTGCTGCTGTGTAGGAAATTCCGCCGCAGTTTCTCCTTCTGAAAGTAAGGGGTCATCTGGGTTCGTCCGCCTGCTTATACTGCCGGTTTAAAAAACGATTTAAAGGAGTTTTCATCTAACGTTTCCCTGTGATGGTTAAATGTGTTACTGTTAAGTTGCCAAAAATTAAGCCTCAATTAATATAATTTTAAGATTAGTTTTAAGACGTCTGGTTCTGTTCCAGCCTCCACTAAATTTTGTGCAGAATTTCTGCTGAAGAACCACACAGAACAAGGATTTAGGTTATAAAAAAAGACCTCTTGGGATAAACTAGGGAGACGTGTAGAAGGCCAGCTCCGCGACGAGACCCCCAGCAACCCAGGTAACCCCGCCCACTCAGGAGGGCACGCGTGGATTTTACAGTCTTATATGGTTCCTAATATTAACAGCTGGATCCTACAGGAGGAGGGGGGTTCGAATCGAACCCTTTCATTTTCGGGGGGGGGGCACCTGCTGCTGCTGCTGCTGCTGTTTAGGGTCGCCACTTTCTTCAACCCGGGCTGATATGACGGTGAAGAATTGGATCAACGCGGTAAATCCCTATAAATACAGTGTGTTTTATGAGGGGAAATGAGTGGGTTATGTAATTCAGAGGGTCCCCCTACACGCCACTGCCACTGGCGGCTTCCACTTTAAGACAGATCTAAATATATAAATAACGGAGCGGGAGCTTCCGGTCGGTCAAACTGAAAAGGCGGTTGGCGCGCGTGCCGGTGTGCATTGAGCGTCGCAGAGCCTCCGGATTCGCACACTCGCTCTCACGCACACCGTCCCGCAGGTGTCCTCTCTGCTGGGAGCCCCGGTGCGAGACCCAGACATGGTGAAGATCACGTTGCACGGCGTCGGGGGCCAAAAGGCCGACAAGGAGGGCGACGGAGACAAAGCCGACGTGCTCGTGCCCTGCCCGCCGCACGTGAGTTGGTTCTCGCGACGCCGTTCCGTGTTCGTGCAATGGTGCATCTTTTTATTGCATTTTTCAAAAATTATTTTATTGTCTCGTTTCATTTTGACTCATTTCCTTAAGGGGAAGTGTGTGACCAACTTCAGAGCGGTTTACAGTTATACAACAGAGTACTGTAAATGTACATTAAATGTATGATTTCTAAAATGTGAACCTTTTGGTGGTAAAAGGTATTTTATTGACAGTTAAATTTACCAGGAGCGGGGATCAAACGGTTTTCTGCAACTGACCGTTTACTCCCGGGTCCAGACGTACAAAGAACACGGAACAATGAAACGAACCGCTCGCTTTGGTCGTAAAATTAGCTGAACAGATTATTTTCACAGGCAGTCAGATAAGTAGCTGTTTTTATATTTGCAGAACAGTTATTAGCAATATTGGGTTTGCAGGAATATTCGTGTATCGCAGTAAATGTTGTAAATGACGAATGGATGCAGGGTACAGGGCGGGGGGTGAGGCGAGCTGTGTCACCCCCCCCCACAGTGTGTCCATCTGCATCACACACTGCTGTCACAGTCGTGTCCGAGCGCCAATTTATTCAAACTAATCTGAATCATATAGCGACGTGTCTTAATTCCGTATGTCATTTTGCTGGTATTTTAATTTATTTTTTAAATATATAACTGTGTGTGTAAATAAAAGGCTTCACACGGCAACCGCGTTTATGTTTCAGGTGTCAATCCCCCCCCCCCCCAAAAAAAANCATTTTGCTGGTATTTTAATTTATTTTTTAAATATATAACTTTGTGTGTAAATAAAAGGCTTCACCCGGCAACCGCGTTTATTTTTCAGGTTTCAAACCCCCCCCCCCCCAAAAAAAATGTTAACCGTGCGGGTTTTTTTTTTCTTTCACTGTGGCTGTCGAGGCGGATCTCCCCACCACTCTCCCTTTATCACCGGAAATTTAACAAATTGGTTCTTGTAACTTTTTTTTTTTATTTTGCCCCCAAAACGTCAGACTTCGTAACATGCAGCTTAATAGCCTCGTTTCCCTCCTGGTTACACCACCGCAAAGTTAACTTTTGAAATTTTTTTTTTTTTAAGTTAATCGCTTTATAGGCGTAGCTGGGGCGGGAGTCGCGCGCTCCCTAAGCGTCAGTGAAATCCAGTCACCGCTATTAATAACTGTTTTTGTCTTCCTGTCTCGTGAACAATGTAGCTCCACCCCCTGCTACCTCGGAACTGCAGCGCGCGGCCGCGGGAGGCGCAATCGCGTGCGCGTTTATTAATAGTTACGCCAGGCGTAGATTCTCAGTTGCTGTACTACTTTGTAGGGGGCGGGGCTGCGCTTCCGCTCCATTTTACGCAGCTTGTGCGCAATGTGCGTAGGAGGAGCGCGAGCTGTGTGGACAGACGTGCCGAGAGACCGGGGGCGGCCGGGCATTGCTCACCTCGCGCTCTGCGCGTACCTGCGTCTGCGCACACCTCCGTGCAGCGAGTAGGCAACCCCTTCGGCAGCGCGTGCACGCGGATCCCACGGTCGGAAAGACCGTTTTTCCGGTTATGGCGCTTCCTGAAAACCACGAGGGATGCGAAAACGCTGTTTTTAATGTGCGCCGTGTGTGTGTCGGAATCACCTCAGTGTGGAGGACGAGTGACACGCAAACGAGTTGTCCCGTAATCAGAAGAAACTGAACTGATAATCCATACAAAAATAGACAAATTTACACCCAAATCCTATCATAAGAACACTTTAATTTAATTTAAACAGCCGTGATCCCCATCTGCCGATCATGCTCCCTCCTGTCCCGGAAGGTTTTAGGTTCTTTGCCCTTCAGCTGTCCGGGTGAGAACTGTCTGAAGAAGTGAGAAGTTCTTGGCATTTTTGTTCATGCGGTTGTGGTGATGTAGCCACATACAAAACCTAACCATCTTGGGCCCTTTATCGTCTTTCTGAATGATTCACGGTTTTAACTTCGCACTTCTGACTGTCAACAAGATCCCGCTGCAGCACTGAGATCCCAGCCTGTCGCATATAGGCGTTAGATGGAAAACAATGACATTTTTAAGATATGAGACCAACTTTAATCTTCTTAATGAGGCATCATGGGAGAATCAAACGTTAAACCTTTTCCTGTAACTATGACAACAGTTGAACAAATGCAACGATAATGAGAAACATGTCTGGACATCATAATGTGACTTAATGTTTTTTTTTATTGTTTACAGCCAACTGATATTTGTGCAATGTTTTATAGATTAACAGTACTGTAATTTGGGGCTGCTGTGGGGGGGGGGGGGTTAAAACACTTTATTATAATTGACCACTGTAATGATTTATTTGGTGAAAAACACATGTTGACAGATCTTTCTCTAAACTCTGACAGATCACATACTGCACTACTTCTTCCTCAAAATGCTGTTACTTGTTTAAGGGTTAAGTAATTTAAATGAGAACAAGACATCATGTATGTTTGTGTCATGCAACTGACCCTGAAGCCATGTCTCCCTGCAGGAAGATCTGGCTCTTCACCTGCACTCCAGGAGGTCTCCTGTGAAAAGCCTTTGGTGTCTCGTCTTGAGCCTGGCAGTCTTCCTTTGTGGCCTTGTCCTGGCATCCATATACCTGTACAGGCACTACTTTGTTGCACAGGTGAGGCCCCTCAGTTTTTCTCCGTACCTCTGCTGTCTTCAGACACCCATTGTGTTCACGCACAAGCTGTCCAGGGAGCTGACTGGTTACCGGGGGTAATGGTCTACTGTAACTTGTAACCAGAGCACCCGGAGGAAACCCACATGGACGTGGGGAGAACATCCAAACTCCACACAACTGAATTGAAACCTGCACCCAAACCTCTGTGAGGCAGCCGTGCCCCCCCCCCCCCACACACAGATGTATAAAGTATGACTTACATTCTATCCCTCTTCTCAGTGTTCTGTCTCGCTCTCCTCCTAACCTTGTCATGCTGTGGCTTCAAGCATTAACATGCTGTGCAGCAATCGGCAGACACAAAACATGCTTTAATCACAATTAACTTAATTTAATAATTTAAATGCAACTTAACTGAGTTGCATTTAAGCAAGAGCACAAGACTCACTTTGTGCTTCACTTTGGAAAATGTCTCTACCAGCTAGTTCTGGAGTCAAGAAACAGTCTTGTGACTGGATCCTGTTCAGAGTTCTTCTGGTGGCCAACTGTGGTGCAGCTTCTGCTTGAAAAGTTAGGTGTGTGTGTGTGGGGGGGGGGTTAAAATGGTGTGAGCACTGTTAATCTCATTGCTTTGATGAAGCTGATAAAGGTGCTCAACAATATAGTTTCTGGGAACATGCTGGGTTTGGTTGCACTGCAAGCCATTATGCAAATCTCAGGAAACTGCTTACTCAAATAGATCTTCTGATAGAGAGCTTGTCATGATGAAGGTGATAGAAATGTGTATAAATACTAGATGTTTCAGAGAATTTGCATGATGAGCAGTGTCTTAGGAACAGCTTCTACAGGCACTCGACCAGCTTGGAGTTGGAAAAGCCAGTCGCAATGACCGGCTTTAAGAAATGGCGGTAAAACTCAACAGTATGACTCAACCCTGACCTATGCGACACTAAAGAGTGGCAAGAGTTTCTCAAGCTAACTTCTGGAAACGGAAACACATTTTTGGAAACGCACTGGGCAGAGCAGGATATGTGCGGTGTCAGCTGGTGGCGGCAGCATATTAAATTGTGTAGGTTTTCTACTGTGTCGAACAAGAGCAGTGGAATTTAGTTATGTAATAGCAACGTGCTGTTGGGCTGCATCTGAGAGCCAAGAGAAACTTTTTTTTTTTTTTTTTTTTTTTTTGGTCGTCAAAGTGGGGGAGTTTGACATTTGATTTTATTCCTCATCTCCAACCACTTGCTCAGTGTAGGGTCATGGTGGTCCTGAGCCTATCCTGGAGTCAATGTTCATTAGCTAGGAAGAGTTGCATTCCACTCTGGGTGGGACATTATTCCATTGCAGGGTAGCCCACACACACAGTGACACTAGAGAACTCGAAATGCCTGATTCACCCAAAACCTGTGTGTGTGTGTGTGCGCGCGCACACGGAGGAAAAACCCACACAGACCTGTGCAGAACATTCAAACCCAACACAGACTAAGCTAGACTTGAACCCACATCCAAACACCCGCTGGGACTCTGAGCCAGACCATCTGCCAACTGCGGGTGTTGATGTTGCTCATCTTTCCTGTTTAGCTAGTAACTTCTGGAGCATCTCATGATTATGACAGAGATGTTTGCGATTGAAACTGATTGTAACGGCGATACTTCATGTCCTACCCAAGAAGCAGATCCCGGCAGAGAACTTCTTCCACTGCCGTGTGCTGTATGAGGACTCGATCTACGCCCCGCTGCGCGGCCGTCAAGAGCTGGAGGAGAATGTTGGGATTTACCTGGAGGAGAACTATGAGCAGATCAGCGTCCCCCTGCCGCGCTTTGGTGGGAGTGACCCGGCTGACATTGTTCATGACTTTTACAGAGTAAGGCAACCACACCTACGAGCTTTTGTACACATTTATTCTCCAATTTGACCTTGGCTTTGAGTTCATTTTAACATATGAAAAAGCATGTTTGCAAACCTGTGAACATTTGGTGTTGAAACCGAGCTTCTTCATAACTGTTCTGCAAAGTTCTGAGTTATTTTTATCTGCTTGTCAATGACATCAGTAGACTATCTATGTGCGGTCCAATTTAAGAAATTAAACTGAGGATGTTTTTGTTATTAGACCTTCCAGTCTTACTGTTTTCTCCACCTCCCAGGGACTGACAGCATACCATGACCTTGCTTTGGACAAGTGCTACATCATTGAGCTGAACACCTCCATTGTCATGCCCCCAAGGAGTCTGTGGGAGCTGCTCATCAATGTGAAGGTCCTGCCAAGTCTTTTCTATTTTTTTCTTCTTCCATTTCATTGACTCAACCTTGTTTCATTACTAATTTCGCGACCTTGTGAGGATGCTTTCTGCCTTTTCCTTGCCGGATGGATAAACAATAATAAAGTATGAATGGGCAAAGACAAACCTTGGTTTTCTAGAAGTTAGGACAAGCTGACCTTTACACAGTTTAGTGGAGGTTGATGGAATTTTGTCAACTGAGGTCAGCGTGAAGTCCTCTGCTTTGCAGTCCCCAACAGAGCAGTAGGGGACTGTCAGAGGAGTTCCTTGAGCTGCTGAGTCTTTAACCTCAGTAGATGCTTAATTACACTTTCTACCTCTTGCTGTTTGGGAAGTTCTTAAACTGACTGTCTTTGAAATTTTTGTGTGTGTGTGTGTGAGCAAACTGCAGCTAAACCCCACACAATCTAACGATCTTTGCTGGTGCTCTTCTACAGAGGGGCAGCTACCTGCCACAAACCTACCTTGTTCAGGAGGAGATGGTGGTGACAGGCCGGGTGTGGAACCTTCGCTCCCTGGGCTTGTACATTCAGAGGTTGTGCAGTGGCAAGGAGACGTACCGACTGCGCAGACGACACTTGCAGAGACGTGAGTTTTGCGCTGTTCAATGTCTCTGACCCCTCCTCCCACACACACACACTCTGGTGGTGGTTTCCCACATCTTGTGAATAAACAGTAGAAACTGGAACTGTGGGTTTGCTTGTATAATTTAGTTTACTTGGTTAGTTGTATTTCACAGCGTTGAGTAGCTCTACCTCTCCTCAGTACCAAGCTGGACTGACACCTAGAGTGACTACAGGTGTTAAGACAAACTACACGCTGTGGTTCTTTGCTCACCCTTCTTCTTTTCCTTATTTGTTTTGTGTTTTATTTCTCAACAGGTATTAAACGTGAAGCACAGAACTGCCACAGGATCCGTCACTTCGAGAATACGTTTGTGGTGGAAACTGTTATCTGCGATTCGATCTAGAACTTCTCCTCTGCCCAGCACCCCCCCCCCCCCAGCGATATGTATACAACTGCACTTTATATCTTGTTAACAACTGTTTCAAATCTTGGCTTTTCTTTCCATCCAAGTTTAAAATTTCTCTTTTCCTGTTTTTACTTGTCATTTATTATGTACATTTGGGTTATTTTTGGGTTTTGGTCAGGTTATTCTTACATGGAAACATTTTGTTGCACTATTGTAGTGTTCTTATAGAACCAAAGGAATGTTTTCACTGTCAGGCGATGACTTATTCTTTATATAAAATGACTTGTCCTCAGTCCTGATTGTGGGCTGAACTCAGTTTTATTAAATCATGTGGTACTGGAACTGGTTATTGTATGTCTGTTAAAAGTAAACTTTCTGTGTAAAATACATAAATCTATTATGTGCTTTCCATAAATGGGCATGTTTGATTTTTCACATGTATTTGAAATTCATTTATAGATGTAGGGTGTGTGTGTGTGTGTGTGTGTGTGTATGTATGTATGTATGTATGTATGTATATATATATATATATATATATATATATATATATATATATATATATATATATATCTCCCCCCTTCTTCCCTCTTAGGAGAACTTGCCATTAAAATTTTTTTTTTTGATTTATAGAATGTGCCTTTTGACTTGCTGCTGCTTTTTCTTCCATCGGTTTTCATCTTTACACACGGTTTGTTACCCTGCAGTAATGCGTTCTGCGTAGTGTGAGCAGAGCTTTATCTAAGAACAAATAAATAATATGGGACAAGCCAAATCTGAACTAGTTATGTTAATTTAGATACTTGTTCTCAACATCCTATCATTGCGGGCATTGGGGATCCTACCTGCATGTTTTGTTTCCTTGCATAGCTTCTTACTTGCTTATAAATTCAGATGTGGGCCCAGCATTTATAATTTGGCATCTGTTAGTCATTCTGAGAACTTCTACAATGTTTGGCTTGTCAGAGAAAGTACATTTGCTCCTCAGTCAAATCAGTGAGGTGGGTCTGAGCACCAATGGCCTGCCCACCCCTTTTTGGGCTTTGATGTGCTGACAGGATATGTGTGGCTCAGACTAATAACGGAATCCGGCATTTTTGAATAATATCCCCCAGTTGTGCCGTATAAAGTAAGAAAAGTAACAGACCCTACACTGAATCTTGGGGAACACCTCCGCTAGCCTTAGATTAAATAACTGACACTGTTGTTGGGTTTTCTGCACAATTTATAGGTGGTCTAAGTATGAACAGAAGCACTTAAGAACAAGCCACCGAATAAGATGGTAAATGTGCAATCATGGAGTAATAAGTCAAGCCAAGAAAGGTTACAGTAAATTGTCACAACACAAGCAGAAATGAGTCAGAAAATGAAAATCAATATTTGGGTCATTCTGGTTAACCTCCCTGCCACATTCTCAGAAAAAATGTCAAGAAATTTTATTTCTAGGTGTTTATTTTTAATTGTTGCCCCAAGTATGGAAAATGTGATTTGATATAAATGCTCTTTTATTCACACACTTCAAAGTTCAGCACAGACTTTCACCAGACCCCTGAAATGCACACAAGCGGCGACATAAGACACACTGGGTGGGGGGCAAATATTACAAATAAACGTGAACAATAACCCACCCCAGCTGCTAAGCTGTGCATAAAAGAAGATAAAAGAAGTAACACGATACACAGAACACTTCTTCATTGCAGCTAAAACCAGGAGTGAGGGAACGCTCCACAACCTAATGATAGAATACGACATGAAGCGAACTTCATTCACTGGTGGTAAATGCTTGGCACCAAATGTGGTCGCACTGTGTGCAACGCAAGAAGAGGCAGGTTTACACCACAGAAACCAGTTGCAAGTTTGCAATTTGCACCTGTAAAAGCAGCATTTCGCAGGTGCAGCATTTTAAGCTCTTGCTTGAAGCTCAATTCATACAGCCCTGGCTCAGCTTTTAGTCAATGACTTACGTTGAGCATGCAGCAGCAGGTCCTCCAGAGCCACCCCCCATGGTCTGTCATAACATGCAACAAAACCACAGGCACTCATGAGATTTGGTAAGATAGCACCACGTTGTTGGGCTGATCATCAGCAACTTCTTTCTTCTTCCAGAAGGCGCCTAATGCTAAGTAATAAACTATTGGGTCCAGGCAGCAGTTGAGACTTGCATAAGCGATTGTCACCTCTGTGGCTTGAAGGTTCGGCTCCTCCTGCAGTGAGCTGAACAGCATTGTCACGACAAATGGTAAGAAGATGAAGGAAAAAATGAACAAACAGGAGGCTAGAAGTAATATGATCTTTCTGACGCTGTGCCCTGTCAGGCCACTCTGACGCCTGTGCAGAGTCCATATTACGGCTGCCGTGGAGATCAGATTGATGACAAGCAAACTGATGAGGCAAACAATGAGAATAATCACAAAGAGGGGTGGCGAGTGACATCTGGCAGATTGTCCGGGTGAGTTGGTGCTGTTCCTGGTGAAACTGTCCTGGGAGGACAAGTTAAAGCATGTATTGGAGCTTGTTTTTTTGCAGTTGATTTCGGGGAGGCAGTGGGCAACTGCTATGAGCCACGCAACTGCGCACGCTATCCAGGAGAGTCTTGGGGTGCGCAGTGTCCGAGAACGCAGCGGGTATGACAGTGCCAGCATGCGGTCTATGCTGATGAAAGTGATGAAGAAACAGCTGGACATGACGTTAATCCTCCACACCAAGATGGCCGCTTTGCAGGCTAGGTCTCCAAAAGGCCAAGATGACATAGCATAGAAAAAGATGCGGAAAGGCATGGTAAGGATGAGGAGAAGATCCGACACAGCCAGATTTGTCATGATGACTGTGTTAGGAGACTGGAGTCCATGTCTACAGAGGAGAACCCACAGTGAGAGCACATTCAGCGGGAGGCCCACCAACAGTCCCAGTGAGTAGAAGACAATGATAGAGGCTGTTGCATGACTCTCCATCGGGTTCGTTCTGCAGATGCGGGAGTTATATGTCTCGCTTCGTCTTAATACTGTCTCTGTCGCAACAGAAAGACTGAACGCATCACTTAAAGGAAACAACTAAACAGCAACACTGAAAGACCACAAAGCTTCCTGTCTGCATAAAAAAAAACACATCTTGCCACCCAGAAATATACTATGTTTTCAGTTGCACTGTCTAGTCATCTACTACGTATAAAACTGAAGTGCTCAGGGGTTGCAGGGCAGCCATTTGACTGCTATTACTGACAGGAGGATGACAAAAATTTAAAGAGTGATAATAGGAAGGAGATACAATATAAGTCAATTAAGATAAAAGGGTAAAGAGTGCAGTAGTATAAATAAGTAAAGACAGACAAACAAAAACCAAACAAACAAACAAATGAATAAATGAAAACAGATGTACAAAATGGACAAACACACACACATGCATAAGCATGACAAACATATAGTGACTCAAGCGCTGGGTGGCCGTGGAGGAGGTGGCCTGTGGAGGTGATGGGGCTGAGATGACAGAGATGACTAGTTAATATATGTTTAGCGACATTAACCATTAATTGCTTATTTTACTGTCTGTTAGATATTTATGGGAAGTTTTGCGTTGCGCAGCACAGCTGCTGGAATCAAGGCGGGAAAACTGGTCTAGAATGAGCTGGGTAGGCATTACTGTTTTTCACGTGTACAATAATGTAAACTAGGGTTTAGGGTTGCGCAGTTTCGTGTCAGAACGAATTAAGTGCGCAGCGAGTGACGTCATGTGTTCCCGCTATTCTGTCTTGTGACGTTGAGCTGAAAGAACGCGGGGACCCGACGCTAGAGGTCGCTGTTGAGTCAAGGAGGTTCGCCCACGAAAAAGTGTTTTCGAACGCTGTAAAAAGACGGTTTAGAAAGAAGGTCTCAGAAGGTCCGGATCTGATACGTTTATTTCTCCAGTCCCTTTCGGTGACGTAGCAGTGAAATAATATTAGTAACGACTAATAAAAGAAACATGTTTGTCCGTTACACTCTATGGTCATTTGCAAATTAATGACGTGTCTTGCGTTAAAGTAACAGAATAAAATGAATCTAAAACTAAAATCTCGCTTGAAATAACGTCGAAAAGGCCAACAGTTAAAGGACAATTGAACAAAAGGGACTCGTCAAGGTGGCTCGTTGGTCTAGGGGTATGATTCTCGCTTAGGGTGCGAGAGGTCCCGGGTTCAAATCCCGGACGAGCCCTTGTTTTTTCCAGCCTCTTCTAAAAGGTAGTTTTTGTTGTTTTAATTAAGTGTCTTGCGCTCCTACCTGCGGAAACTTGTGTAAATGTAACTCTCTTCGATACACAAACCACACTCGTAAACGGTTTACGGTGTTCTGACCCCAACGTGATTTGAATACGCAACCTTTTGATCTGGAGACAGACGCTCCCATAAAAACCCGCAACACTTTGCTCGGAACCCGCCAAACTGGACCGTTTGGGCGCACTGATAGTAATCTGTCCTGATGCAAACATTGCGAGTCGGATTCTCCCCATTTACGACGGGCTTCTGTTTATTCATTTACTTTCGGCTGTTTTCTCCACGTGTCTCCTTTCAAAAACGTGAGGAAGACGAACAAACTCGTTAGTAAGCAGCTAAAGGAAGACAAGTACAGAAAGAATATGGGCCCAGTTTGCGTTAGCCCCCCCAACTGTTTAAACACATTTCCAATAATTATACTCCAAACCCTCAGAACTATAAACATAAAACAAAAAAAACATCAGTCTGCATTTCTCAAAACTAGACAACTGACTCAAACGCATTTTGCAAGAAAAATAAACCTTTTCAAAAATGCATGACAGTTCGGGATGGAAACAACTGGAAACCCTGTTGTAAAAAAAACAGGGAAAAAGAATTCGTTGAACCTGAGATTAAAAAAATGTAACTATCAATATATATGAGATCGTTTCATTTTTTTGCGCAGTCGTTTTATATCGCGCACGCTGCGACGCACCTGGACGCAATCAGTTGTCACCTGCCCTGACGTCACCGGCAGACAACTGTGTTTATGACACACTTTCTACGTACGTGATTCTACAACACAGATCACAATATTGTAAAAAAAATGCTATCGACGTTATCAATAGCTGTAAGTTTTTGTTTGATAAGCAGATTCCCATTGTCCGTCAGATTCGCGTGCGGCGATTATTAACCACAGTCCCGCCCAAAGTGACTTAGAGTTGCAGCGCAGCAACGTGACGTTACACATTTTCACACCACAGGGACATTTGCGACGCCCAAATTGACCCGGCAGGGACGGGCACGCAAACCGAGCCAGAGCCGAACCCGCGTTAGCGCGTTCCGGGAGAACAGAGGAAATATCCAACGTAAACCCAGATTATTTTTACGTCACTTTTTAAATGAGGATTTTTCTTTTACCTTTTCATGTTTTATTTCATTTTAAGTAAATACGCCGTGATTTCTGTTCCCTCTGGGTCAGAAATGTCCCTGTGGTGGGAAGAGCAAATGTAGCAATAAAATAGTTTATTTAAATCGCTATAAAAATGTCATCTACGTTTGTTGGAAGAACGCAAGAATTTGTGCAAATTTGCGAAAACATCACCTGATAAGATACACAACGCAACTGTATTTAGTTGTGCGTTTTTATAAATAGTTCGTTTTAAATGGCCCTAAATGATTTTAATTAGTTAAATGTTATTCATCATCCTGCGTGCGTGCGTGCGTGCGTGTGTAGAGGAGGAGGGCAAAAAGCGGATGGATCGTGCGGGAGGGAGGAGTGGGTGTGACAACACGCACAGCGGAGCGCAGACGGAGCCCCGATTGGGAGGGGGCCGCACTTTCTGCATCTCTTGTCACATTCGGGGACAGTAACGGCCGAATGGGACATATTCGCGACCGTGTCCCTTAAAAACTCCTAAAACTGCCGTGTCGCTGCCGTTGTTTTGGTGCCCGGTGCCCCTCGAGCGCGGGTCCCGCCGTCGGGAACGAGCTCCGCCGCGACTCTCTCGTGCGCGGCGTGGATGGGAAGTGAAGAGAGGCGACAACATGTCCGGACAAACGTCGCCGCGCGCCACCTTCACCTGGATTCTCTCCGCACTTGCGCTGCTGCTGGAGGTCCAGGGCGTCAACGCGCACAGCTGCCACGAGGTGAAAACTGCCTTCCAGTTGCGTCAGATCGGCCCTTTGAAATGGGTGCCGGAGACACCTGGAACAGGTGAGTGGCAGGTGATCGTGACGTGTTTCGCCCCGTTCCCCTAGTAGTTTACCGCTTCATCTGATGACCTCAGAAAGAAAGCGAATAACCAGACCTTCATTATAGTGGTCCCATCATCATCACCACTATTATTATTGTTGTTGTTGTTGTTGTTGTTGTTGTTGTTGTTGTTGTTGTTGTTGTTGGTGGTGGTGGTGGTGGTGGTTGTTTGTTTGTTTGTTTGTTTATGTTTGTGTGGGTTTACTGCAGCTCCCCCGTGTTTGTCCCACGGGGAAAAGTGTGATTTCCCTGCAATACACTGAGGTCTAATATTGCAATAATATAATTTGCGAGGCACAATAATTAATTTTTGTTCAAGATTTTTATCCGTTGAAATAAGTTCGCCGTGACAAATTCCTCGTAAAGTCCGACTTTAAGGGCTTAATTCCTTCGGCAAAATTACCGTTATGCGAAATCCCGCTGTGGGGGGCGGGGGGTTGGATTAACTTGTTATCCAGAGGAGAAACATGTCGCCTAAAATTAAATCACAGAATAAAATGTAATTTTAAACAGCTGTAACAATGATATTTTTTAAACATATATGTTGTATTTTTCACTTTGTGGCCCCAGTGCTCACCTCCCACCCCCTGCTGTGTCACCCAGGTGTGGTAAAAATTACCCTCCTGTACCTGTAGGGCATTTGACACTGTAAACCTCAGATGGTGAGTTAATCAAAATAGTATCAAAATAGTATTAAATGCAAATATTGCAGTTGTGTTTATAAAACTCCAACTGCTGCCCGCCCCCCCACCTGGAGGGAAGAAAGACCCAGAAGCTCAGTGCTGACGTCTGTGAGCCGTTTGACACATCTTTCACACATTCCAGCAGTAGATGCAGTTGGGAAGTATTCAAGGTTGTTGTCGCTGGTGAACCTCAGATAATCTCCTCTTCCTTTGCTCGGCTGTGTGGTTTGAAAAAGCACCATCATATGTGGTAAAAATTAAAAAGTCTCCCCCCCGTTGATTGCTGTAGAATACATGGAAAACCCTTGCGTTGCACAAACAGAATATAACAAGTTTCTGGTGCTTGGCCAGAACTTGGGGAAACCTGAAGTCGCATTTGTTAACCGTGGAATAGGAGAAGAACGTTCTGGTTTTTGGAAGAGAATCATCCAGCCTGTGCTGGAAACATTTCAGAGGGTTCAGTGTAGCTGAAATGAGAAACTACTGCAACCTTCAGAGGCATGTCAGCACCAAATGGTGTTTTGCTCACAGAGGCAAATCCAACAACCAGGATGGCTTTCTGTCTGCTCTGTCATAAGGTGAAGAGCAACTAATGGTTGCCATCAAGACCCTTCGCTAAAAGCTACTTTCAAACACCACCATGTACGTGATTTATCAGCCCTCTAGAAGATTGTTGTCTGGGGTCCACCTGTTAGCGGAAGTCCTCCGCTTACAATATTACCTGGGACTGAGGTGTGGCTTCTTGCTTGAAGGTTCATATGAGCGTGAAACGAAGTGTGTGAGGAGCTCATCTTCAGTTCTACATTCAGCTACTCTTGTGGTGTTTGCCAGTCAAAGGGGAGGGGGGGGGGTTGAACTACATGACTGTATTTTGACATAATGCACGTCACCTTGGAAGTGGGCCTACTGCATGTAGACAGAGGTTGATGGAGAGGTGGGCTCTCCACCCGGTTACAGCGGGTTGTCATAGAAACGAAGACTCCGCAGCCCCGTCACCTTCGGTTTGCCTTTGCACCATGTTCTCCGCTCTTCTGAAAAACTCTGCATTCGAGATCCACCGACTGGTGAGCTGCTTGTCATTGGGGGACATTACAGAATTAGAGGGACTTTTTAAGTGAACCTGGGGCTGACGCGGCCGTCAGTGCTAGGAGACCTGCCGCCTTTCGGCCGAGCTGCTCCACTGAGCTGGATGAGTTTGCTAGTCATCTGTAGGCTATTTCCAGTGACACCAGGCTGATGTAAACAGATGTCACCTGTTCTTGTGACAAAGGTCAGTTATTTTCTACTCCGTGTTACATCTGAATGGCTGACGGTTTTTTGTTCACCCTTTTTTAGCTGTCAAGAAGTCTGTGCTTTGACTTATTTTTGATGCGGAGGATTCGCAGTAGAGCCCGTTTTACGAGTTGCTTGTCGTTCTTCTGGCACGTTGAAGCTCCGCTTCCCACCCAGAGCTGCGTGACTTCCCTTGCGAGGTTTCTGATGGTTTTTCCCACCGAAGCTGCTTCTCTTTCCCTGCAGGGGTCTTCGCTGGGGAGACTGGTGCTGTCAACGCACCGCTCACCCGTGCGGCCTCCCGGTTAGCTGGGGTCTATTTCTGAAGTGCTCTCGGTGCCTGTGGATTCCTGGACCCCTGCGTATTAATTTCGCATGGGAAACAGTGCCAGCGAGAGGGTGGGGGACAGAGGTCACGTATGACTTCACCCCAAAGGGATGAGTGCAGCTGGCAGTAGAGCCTGGATAGACAAACCAAGGCAGCTATCGTGTTTCAGGAAGGGATTTGAAGAATGGTAGTCACCAAGACTGTGGGAGCTGGTATACAGGTCAGGTGTCTTACTTGACTTTTTCTTGCTAATTAAAGTCAAGACAGGAAACAAGGCCTCAGTCTCTGTCCCATGGGCTGTTCATGACTGACCAAGCTGTTGTCATTGTGAGTTCTGCTCTGCTGAAAGATGAGGGGATGTGAGCCTTGGGAATGTTTGGGCTTCATGTTTTATTTTAGACACGCGCTCATGGTCTGCTACCTCGAGGACCTTGTTAGCAGCCTGGGCCCCATTATGAATGGTAGAGTCAGGAGCCGATCAATTGAGGGAAGGTAATGCAGTGTGGCGGTTTGATTTGCGTGTGGAAAGAATGTGCTTCGATGTTCTCACTTTCTGACCTCGCATCCTCCAGATGTGGACCTGCAGATTTGCAAACATCTGGGCCCTTCCTGCTGCACGCGCAAGATGGAGGAGAGCTATCAGACAGCAGTACGACGGGAGACCCTGCAGAACATCCGCTCCTACAGCTTCGAAGTCAAGTACCTTATCATGAGCCACGCCGCCGCTCTGCAGGGTAGGGGCTCCAACGGGGGATGGGTTGGGCCATCAGTAACCTCATGGTGTGGGCAGTACCGAACCTCACGACGTTCACCAGTGTATGGAAGGTTCATGAGTGCTCCATTGGTTTTGTGCACAGTCCTTCCTGATACATCGTACGTCCCATATTTATCTGTCCCTGTTAGCGAATGACTTCATTGTTGGGGGTCTTTTCAAGTGCTACGACCTGCCTGACCTTAAATAATATAACAGTCTGGTTCTTATTTATCAGAGCCACCGATTTCAAGGACTTGTGTCTGGTCTTTGAAATGTGTAGGAATCTGACTGCATCTGTATGGATTTAACCTCATGCACGGGAAATCATGCACGGGAAAATACAATTCGGTTCACTTCTTCAGCAAACCTCTTGTGTGCTACAGTGGGCCAAAAGCAAAATGTCATGCAGGCAAGCGATGCCTCTGATCCGCTGTAGAACACGCACCCAACGTTTGCTGGTGCCAACTCGCAGCGAAGTGGGGTCAGTCCAAGCTTGTCTGGATTATTTCACTCCTTCATGCTTTCAAACAAGGGAGTAATGCGCAGGACCTCAGCAAAGCAATGACACGACCCTGAAACCCAACCATGGTATAACCCTGGAGTAACTATGACACAACTCTAACGTAAGCCTGGTGTACGACACCAACATGATCTGTGCAGGAGCGGCACTCTCAAAACTTCCTTTGCTGTCACGTCCTGTAGGACGGAGCTCAGAGCTCTGCATTCCATCGTGCCGTTATCCCAAAAGGCGAGTGATCTCGGGGGTTCTACTGGTTGAAACCCAGGTGCAGGTGCAGTACAGTAGAACGTTAAGCTTCAGAATTATGGATTCTCTGAGCCCCGAAAGTGATGTTATCAGCCTTTCTGAAGAAGATTCACAGCAAGCCTGTTCACATCAAAACATTGGCACACCTGGCTTCACACTTCATTCTCAGATTCCTTTCGAGGAGATGTAAGTACAGCTTTGGAAAGTGACTTGAGGAGAAAGCACAGCATATTAGGGAAACCACTGAGTTTGAAATCCAAATTCCTACTAGGTCACCAAGCAGACAAAATAAGTTAATGGTATGGTAGTGAAGCCATAACTGATAGATTTTGATAGAATTCCCCCAAGGAGTGTTAGATATCCAGAAACACAGCTGAGCGAATATCCTCGCAGAAATGAAAACACCAACATAACAATGAGTTTCGTGAGGGCTCCTAGTTTTCTACTCTCCAAGTACCCTGCTGACAATATAGCCCTGCAATGCTACAACTCCTTTGATCCAGGAGAACACAGAACCATGAGAATATAAATGGAGCACGGAGGTGTCCTCTCGCTGCTCTTTCTCGGATACGTGTGGGGTTGGCCGCAGAGGAGCTCACGGGAGGAACATCTTTCTCTGCGGATAGCTTGCATGCGGTGAGCCATACCACATGCTCACTAGAGCCGATCAGTTAGCTTCTCTCCTTCCTCGTGTGTGTGCTTAAAGTGAGAATGTTATTCTAGTACATTACTATCCAGACCCCCCCCCCCACCGCCCTCAGGGGACAGGAATGTCGTGCGGCTGTTTGGCCGGGGGGGTGATAGGGCTGCATCATGTAAAAGTACAAGAAGAGTTTGAGAGGTTGTTGTTTACTCTACTTATCTGTAAACTACCTGCTTTTTACTCCTCTCTTCTGTAGCTGGAGGTTTTCTTCTTCATTTGCTTATAATGCGCATCGTCAGCCATGCAAAAGCAGTTATTTTCATGTATGGGTGCAACGTTTTCAAAACGGACGGGTGGGAAGTGCATCAAATGTTCAACTTTAATTGCTTTAATTATTAATTCAACGGTTATTACCGAAACATCCACAAGACTAAAAAGACGCCATTCACCAGCTGCGTAGTCCTCGCTGTCAACGTATTTAAGCTCAGTTAAATTAGAACTTGTAACTTTTAAAACTTTTAGAATTTGTTTTTAAAAAAAATGTCTACACTATACTGTCGTCCTCAGCTCTGTTTTCGGTTGAAAACGTCCTCGATCCAAAACGTTTGATTTCAAGGGATTTCAGATGCATCAATTCTTAAACAAATAGCTCAAAAAAAAACCTCACAGCTCAGATGGACCAGAATCTGGCGCAAAAAGGAGGCCTCAAGGACCTGTGCTGAACATGCTGATTTGAGTCTGCGTGTGACAAACCAGACAAGTAGATAAACCAGGCCTCCTAGTCTGGCAGCTAATGTGAGCGTACTGGACGGAGATTCGGCCGGTCTGGGGCTTGGGGGTGGGGTGGTGCTGCTTCAGAGCTGCACTGACCATGTGGGTGTGGATCTAGAAACTGTTGCAGCCCCTGTGTAACAGGAGCCGTCTGGGGGCAGCTGCTCTGCATATTGGCTCCGCAGCAAAGCCCGCTGCTCCTGGAGAGGGGCATCGGCGATAAGAGGGTCTAAGGGTGAAGATTCTGAGACAGAATGTGGTAGAAACATCAGCAGAGGCACATTTTTACACGGAGTAATTGATGGACAAAAGCCTTGTCATCACTGGAATATTCCTGTCTGCCAGCTTGTACAGTAGCGCTACATGTTTGATTCATGGATCCATTCATCTGGCCTAAATTGCACAGGAAGGCTCCAGTGAACTGGCCTCAAGACAGCGTGATTCATAGCAAGAAAGTCTGGGCAGAATCTCCGCTGCTCAGCTGAGTCCTGTTCTGTCACCACCCGGGCCTTTGAGGTGCCTCAGCATGTGACAGCGAGACACGTGTGCGTGCAGTTAGGTGGGATATTGTGACCTCAGCTGTTGTCTGCGGTATGTTAATGATGGGGGTGACAGCAGAACAAGAGGGTGGTAGTACAGGGAGACGGAGAGGCACAGCTGGGGCGCGAGGGTTGATCCTCCAGCCGGGGCGCGACCTGCGTCGCCGGGAGCCAAAGGTAAGAAGGTGTGGCCGGCGGTGTGACTGGCACAAACTTTCACGCACCGTGCACACTGAGCATGCTCATGCTCCCAGCGCTGCCTCCCGGCGAATCCCAGCTTTCCGGTATCTCATTAACCGCCTCTCATTTGAAGAAACATTTCGAAAAGCTCCCAGGTTTCACATCTGTTTTTTTTCTCATCCCCAAGCTACCCCTGAGAATTGCGCCGAACACGCGGATGACGTGCATGCCATCGGCTGTTGCTGTGGATGACTCCCATGGCGAACGATGGCCCAATCTCGCAGAGGGATTCATGCAGCTCGACGAAGGCCTGTAACCGAGGCGCCGGACCAGCCGCAAAAATGAGCTGCAGCACAAGCTGTCCTGTCTTAATCCCAGCAGGAATGGTTTACATGAGTGGACAATTTGGTTTCATAAGCACAAAAGCTGCCGTGAAAAAAAAAAACTGCGGTAACGGCAAAAAATAAGATGTTTACAAATATTTGTCGTCGCGTTCTAAAATGAAACATTTATTGATGAAAATATTAATGAACGAATTGCCTTATCCAGGATGGATTTAGCCGCAGGTCGCCTCATCTTCTTAGGATCATGCAAGATGTACCTGTGAAGGACGGGGCAGTGTGGAGGTTTACGGAGAAAGCTAAGGGATGGTGGCTAACAAAGGCAACCATCTCAGCCCTGAGCTTCACACCTTCTGCCAGATGCAACTGATCCCAGTTCTTCGGGACCCCCGTCGACTAATATAAATTTAGAGGCTTTCTGCATTAAATTCACTTTCAGTTACATTGAACCTCCCCCCCGCTGGACGCTCCGGTGTCCCCTCCTTGCCACCATCATTCATCGTTATACCCCAGCATCCCAGAAATTGTTTATCTTGGAGAGTTTTGCTATAGAAAGGCTACTGCCTCAATTAGAAGAATGCTGATGGAGATAAGGAGAGCACAATCTCACCCCCATGCTTCCGGCACCACCTGTTAAACCCCCCCCCCAGTCAGGGTCACTTTCAAGGATGCAGGTTTGATAGGTGTTGGAAGATTGTCACACAGGGCTGCCACACATCTATGCTCACGTTGACTTTGGGAAGCGGTCTTCATGACTGCCTGGCCTGTAGCCAGTTGCTGGGTAACCTGACTTGTGAGGTTCTACCCTCACTGTAGTCAGGCCTCCACTGTCAGGCAGACAAAAGTAACAGGACGTAGAGACGTGGACGTCTGTATGTGATCGTAAGATAAAATCTATTGGTGTGTGCTGTTTGAACACGAGCATGAACGTTTTTTCCACACATGCTTGGTGGAGGAGAACCTGGAGTACTGTCACCCAGCAGACCCTTCATCCCAGCCCAAGCTTGATGTGGACCAAAAAGATGGACTATGGTACCAGAGTAACTGTTCTCATTGTTACTCGTTCTTTCTTTGCCCACTAATGGTCAAATATGGTGCCCACAGCCACACGTATGGCAGTGAAGTGGTGCCATGCCAGCGACAGCCCTTGGTAGACCCGCAGCCTCGGCTCCTTGCTGACATCACTGCTCGGGGTAGAGAAAGAAAGGGAGAAACAGCAGGAGACACGCTGTTTTTTTGTGGCTGTAGCTCTGGAAATGTCAACATGTTTATTTTCAACCGTTTGTGGTCACACTGCAGTGACACTTCAGTCATTAACTCCAACAAAAACACGTCCCTGAAGCCAAGCAGCAGAGATTGGAATTGTTTTGCAACTGAGCTTCGGTAATTTATAAGCACTCTATGGAAACAATTTTAAAGGGTCGTATAATTTTGCATTACAGCAGAGTAACTACCAGTTGCAGACCTTGCAGCAAACTTGTGACTCTGCCTGTTTTAATAATAATAACTGTAGTAAGTTGCTTGGCATTCAGCTGTATTCAAAGTTCCCTATTAGATAACTGTGGCCACCAATAGATGTTCTCCATGACTGAGCCACAGAGATGTATTTTATTCATTTCCTGCTCTTCAGAAGGAGTGGTGGTCCAGTAGCCTTCCTTACTGCAACTTTGATTAAATGACTTTGGACCTCTTCTTCATATGGCAAAAGCTTCAGCCGCGTGTAGCTAATATTTTCCCCAATTGAATTTAGCAGCGAGCTGCTCTCCAGAGCACTTGGACGAAACTGTAATGTCATATTACGTATTTATAGTGTATAACAAAGGTAATGTTTTGAACGTTAGCAAGGCCCTTGGCGCTCTTCAGTGAACATCTCTCCAGAAAGCAAGCTCCGAAAAGTGATGCAGGCGTAGTTACTTCAGCTGATTTTACTTAGGAGATGACTCATCTCCCAGATTCCTTCTGCAAACCAGTAATTGGCGTTTCGCACAAAGGGCCTGATAGTTTTATGTGGTTCTGCCTCAAAGGGCGGTCCCCTGGGGGTCACTGCGGTCGCAGCCAGATTGCATGTTGTCTGGTTTGACCTGCCAGAAGTCGTAGTTAGAGTCACAGTCTTTGACAGAGAGCACTTGGGTTTTGCTTGATGCAGCTCAAGCTTTGCAGCGAATTTTGACTTGCTTTTATTTGGCTGAAGACTAGAGGCTGGAGGTGGACTTTCTGCTCCAGTTGGGTTGGGAGAGAAAGAACGAGTGGCTGAAGAAATGCAGGGGCACCTATCTTGTTCTAGCTGCTTCAGTTCTTGCACATACGCTTATGTCCTGTTATACGAGCTCCCGGCAGAACCAGTGATGTGTATTAATATGCAGATCGGTATCCGAGTCAAGAAATCCCAGCGCCGCAAACATTCAAAATTCGCGCGACTTGGAGTGCAAAGTTAAGCGGCTCCAGCATCTGCCCTCTTGGACTTTGCCTCGCGTGGCCTGGGTTCAAATGCTGTTTATGCTTTCGGGATTTTTATTTATGGATATTTCTTGAATCTGTCATCACGAGTCCAAAGAAGGTTGAAAAATGACTTAAAAATAGAGACGAAAGAAAGGGACCTGGAATGAATTAGTTTTCCTCATAAGAAATAATGAAAATACCTTCCCAATATTTCAGTTCACGGTATTCAAGCCATCTGTAGGGACCAAGTACACTCAGATACCGGGGTACAGGTGTATTTTATGTCGACCTCTGTAGGGTTGTCGTGCACAGCAAGGAAGCGGAGAGGCTTTGACCCTTTTAGACACGTATGGTAATTCTCACTTCTTGTGATCCTGTTCAATAACTCCCCACATAAACTACGAGTAACATTAATGGAAGGAAATATGTATATAATGTCTTGGTCTTCATGATGAGTGAACCGAAATGAAACCCAAAATCAGGAGAAAAAAGGGGTGTGACGCATTAAAATAGAAGCAAAAAATAACGCCGTTTATTCAGCCCTTCATCTTTGCGTTTTGTAACAGTTTCTTCCCAGAAAAAAACTGGGAAATTTCTTATTTCCATATTTCCACTGTTGAATCTTTTTTTTTGAACTGTGTAGTTCCTGTAAAACATTTTTTTTTAGTCTATATTCACACAACAGGGAAGAACAATTTATTTCATTTTTATTTCAGTTTTAAACATCTTTTTCTTTTGCCATAAATACCTAAATGTACAGATTAGTTAACAATTATTATATTATTTTTGCTGCTTGTGAAAATTTAATTTGTATGAAGGCTGACGATGAAGAATCTAATGCACTATATGTAAAATAATTTTTAAAAAAATGATGGTTTCATGAGGTAACCAGTGTGTGGACTGGCTTGGAGAAGATATTCAATTTATTATTTAAATTAAAACAAATGAATCGTAAGGGAAATGAACGCACAGTTTTCCGAAGCAGAGGTTGCAAACATGCCACTACGCAGTGGCCAGACTTCGACCGAGAGGACAGATGCACAATTCCCACAATGCACCGCGTCTCACAGACTCAACCACCGCTGCCTGGCACCGTTTTCAGGCAACCTGTTCAGCCCCCCTGCATTGTTGGCAAATTGGTTTTCAAATGATGCATCGGCATAATTTATGCCGGACCGGCTCCGCAGGGTGCGAGAGCCAAACGCAACTTGAGAAACCCGATCTCTCCGCTGTCGGACATGATGAAATCAGCACCAGGAGTATTTCTGATCACATTTTTCGCAGCGGCTGCACGTACTTCTTGTTTAACTTGAGTCATGCTGAAAAAAACCGGGTTAGAGAAACAAAAAGCACAGTTGGCATCCTTTCTGGATATTGTGGAACTTAGGTTGTCACCTAAGTCATGTTCGTTCCACACCAGCAGACTGTTTTACCATTAAAGTGGTTGCGTTTACTGTTGGTGGTGCCGGACAGGCGGACGCTACAGACTCACCACGTTATGTCACAATCTTAGGTCTAGCTCTCTTTTGAAACATTAGGACCAGCAGAAGCTCCTCTTCTTTCCTATGGTCCTTGAGGAGCATCTAGCAATAAGCTATAAAGTAGGCTGTAGGTTCCTTGATATCTTTCATGAAAGTAATATCAGATACTTCTGTTGCTCTCTGTGAGTCTGTCTGTGATGTTGTGGATATGTGCATGTGTGTGTTTGTGTGTGTGTGTGTGTGTGTGGTATTGGTATGTGCTCCTCTGCCATCTCAGTTTCCCCAGTTGCTACTTCTGTTCCATTTGCCAGGATGCCACCAGTCTGACATCAGGTCTTGTGCTACAGGCTGATGTCCCAGCTGGCAGTCTGGTGGTAGGTTTCACTATCATCATGTAGCAGGACCCATCTCTCCCAGTGCTGAACCCACACCAGATCAGCCCTTCCGCTGACAGCCCAAGGTGCTGTACAGGGCTTCTTCAGCAGCAACCCATCTATCACTCACAGCACCGTGAACACATGAAGAATGAACTGGGATTCAGTCACAGCTGCAGTTTAGAAGCTCCTGTCCTTTATTGGCATCTCTGTGTGACAGAAACCAGTTTTATTTGTTTGTATAATGCAGCCCACCCAGTTGTGAATGTGAATTTCTGCAGTGTAACACAAAGTGCCACATCTGTGTGAAATTTTGTCCTGAGCTTTTATTAGCATTGCGAGATGATGGTGGACTCTGAACGTGTTCAAACTGTAGCTCTCCTTCTTGCCCTCTCAACAGACATTTTGCGGTCCGTGATCTCCTTCTCCATGGGCCTTGTCAGCTCCCTGTTTGACGGTCCATATGAGGTCCTGGGCACAGATACCAACCCCTATGTCTCCAAGCTCTTCACCGATCTGTCGCTCTATGTCCTGGGCAGCAACAGCTCGGTCGACTCTGCTGTGCAACACTTCTATGGCCACCTCTTCCCCCTGGTGTATCGTCGCCTACTGAACCCTGGTCTGGAAGAGCTGCCTGTGGATCAAGAAGAGTGTCTTCAAAGGACCCAAAATGCAATCAGCCCATTTGGTCGGTACCCCGCGGAGCTGGTGGAGAAGCTTGGCCACTCCTTGAAGGTGGCCCGGGTGCTTGGACAGGCCCTAGCTGTGGGGACAGGGACCCTGAACATTACAGAGAGTGTTGTGCTCTCAAGGGACTGTATCCGGGCCCTGACGCGCATGCAGTACTGCCCACACTGCCGCGGCCTCACACTTATCCGCCCCTGCGGGGGTTACTGCCTCAATGTGATGCGTGGCTGTCTGGCTGGCATAGCTGAGCTGGATAGATCCTGGAGACGCTACCTGGCTGTCCTGGAAGACCTGAGCAGTGCCCTGGTCAGTGCACAAGACCTGGAGCTCTTGCTGCTGGACATCCGTAGGCAGATCGATGATGCCATCCTCCATGCCCAGCTCCACGCACCTAGCATCTTGGCAACTGTGAGTCCTGGTGGAGACATGTGGGAAATGCCTGCCACTTTAAAGATGTTCTACTCTCAGCTTTAACTCATCCTATTAATCTACATTTGTTTGTACCGTAACCTCTGTGCACTAACCTCTATCAACATCCTCCTGTGTCAGAAGACATTTTATGAGTGACTGGTTAAACAGCAGGTGATGTTTCTGGGGGGGGGGGCTCACGTGAGGGTGTCAGGGAAGGAGGATCGCAAAGCCGAGGGCTCGGGATCAGGGTTGGTTTCTGCACGATATGTCTTCTCAACATGGCTCGTTGTTCACCTTGACAGCAGCAGGAAGGCCCCATTAGACAAGGCTGACTACGCACCAGGCATCCCTACCCAGTGGGCCCAGGGAAGTGGAAGCAAGGTGCAGGCCTGGTCTTTGTCCACAGAGTACTTCATTCAGGTTGTCTGACGTCATGACAGTTAGCTGTTACATCTGATCTTGCCCTTTAAGACAGTTTTCCTTGGAGCTGTGTGAGCTTTGCCGCTCTGGATCTGCAAGAGCCTCTTTTGCCGTCTTACGCCTACGTCTTCTCGTGCTGTCTAGTTTGGCATGTATCGTGCTGTGCTGGAATATCTGCTACTACATCTCTATTCTTCTCTGAAAAGGTTGTCAGGAAATGGTTTTAAACATTTTGAAGTGACTGAGAGCATTAATTGTGATTGAGACCCCACAGATGGGGTTCAGTGGTTTTGGCTGCAGGACTCTGCTGTGGAAAAGAAGATTGTGATCACGTGGTTATTCTGGCAGAGGTCCTGGCAGTTTAGGGAAGGGGTTGGTGGGGGGGGGGGGAGGGAGCACTGAGAGTGGCAGTGATTGTGAGGTCCCAGCAGATCAGCTGCCAACGCTCCCCCCAGTAGTATTGGCAGACACCACCTCTCCCGTGTTCTACCTCCCACCTCCTGAGTGTGGGTTTCAGGCTTTAGAAGGCCAGAAAGGACGACCACAGTACTGGCACCCGAAACCAGACAAAGCGGTACTTGTGATACCGTAAAGAAAAGCATCAACATGTGGGCCGTGGGCTGAAGTTAAGCTCGACCTATGTCCAGGTCGTAAGTCAGATCGTACTCGCGATACACTGATTTTTTCTGGGTGCGGTGTGTTTATAACATTTTTTTCAAATACTGTGGGACACAACGGCGAGAAGTAATAAGCACAAGTGAGGTGAGCTTGTCAGTGGCCGGTCATTGGGCAGCGGTGTCACCGGTGCAGATATAACTCTTGTGAGAACAGGCAACCCTGTGTGCTGCACAATCTATTATCGATGGAAGGGAGGGACAAAGGAGAGGGGAGGCGCTGCTGTAGGGCAGGGCGAGAAGATGCAGCACGCATTCTCATACGGCGTTCACGTCACGCAGCCATCACGCTGCAGTGTCACACGTGCAGATGCGTGTGTACAGTGTTTTAATGCATTTTCACAAAATTTTTGAACTTTTTTTATGTGCAGTGTGAGCTATAAGTACTCAGTTGTGCTGTAGTATATGTTCTCAAGCAGCTGTCAGCAGGAGCTCTATTTACGCTATGGCATCGTGTATCTATCCAGTTCAGGTTCTGTACATTGTCCAATGTACAGTCATGTAGGCGTGTTTTAATTCGCTATAATGTGCTCATTCCCTTACCAGAATTCTCAGAAGTCACAACAGAGTAATTTTTTGGGACAATTTTCTATTATTATCGCTATTATTATTTACATATAACTAGTGATCATCGTTTGTGCGAGTCAGTTGTAAGCCGAAGGACAGTCCGTATGTCGCTTTGGAGAAAATCGGCTAGTTCCCGTTAATTCAACCTGAGTGAGAGCTCAGCTGGCTCCAGCTAATTTCAAATTAGGCCATGGATGCGGAAGGATGTCTGAAAGTTTAATTTTAGGCCCGTGGCGTCAGCGACATGGGACTGACCTGCTCATGTGATGGGGATACTGTAATTTAGGAAGGCTGTGGTCTGTTGGGGAGGAGGAATGCGAGTATAAATATTAGTCTGAACGGCATTACAGGAACAGGTTAGAACATGTCTGGCAGGCCATCCAGCGACAACAAACCGGACAACTATGCCCTGCCAGCTGGTTGGAACTAATACCGCATTGTCTAACTCTCTGCTGCACTTTAATAGCCCATACATGGTGCCTGCTGGTGGCTATAGTGAGCGACCCCACAGTCGCTCCTCACCAGCTCATCTTACCCAGCTGCCGGTCCCACAGAGGATGTGTACCTGGGTAATGTGGCCACCCTGTAGATGTTCCTCCTCACATTCTTTCACGTTGATGTCAACGGTCAGTTCGTCTCAACTCTTAGCAGCACCGGGGCGCCACAGTCACTGGCGGTGGAGGAACCGGGAGAACCGAAGTGGCTTGAAGGGAACTTCGAGAAGTTCTGTAAACTTGCAGGCCAACATTGAACAATACAGAAAGCAGAAAATTATGCTGTTATTCACTCTCCCCGTGTCCACTTTAACATGCATACGATCCTTGATAATTAATACCAATTATGTTCATTGGTCTAGATTTCATTTATTGTGTCTGTGACCTCCACGTGGACTCCAGGCTGGCAATGTAAGGTCCCGCTTATACGTTCATTGTTTGGATCCTCTGTTTTGCGCCATTGTGATTTAATTTTCTAATTATTGATTTATGCAAACGGGACGCGTCGTTGCCCTCTTCGCGAAGCCAGTGCGTGCATGCTGTGACAGTACGTTTACTTTATGAAATCATTATGTGGCTGAGGAAACTTATTCCAAATGTTAGACCTAAAAAAAATCTTGCAGAATGGAGAGGAAACCTTTTGTATATAAGCCAGTTTCTGCAATTCGGAAAAGATTCAGGGACACGTCTGTTATTCAAAGCAACTTTGCAGACTGCTAAATTGAAGAAAGAAAAAACAAGCTATTTATATTGTTATTATTTTCCAGGAACAAACTATGAAAAGGTAAATTTCACTGAAAAAACAGCAAGAGCTGAGTGTTTGTTCTTCTCTCTGTTTTAATGTGTTGCAATACTTTTCCGCTCTGATATTAGGCATCACTTGCTGTGATTTTGGCGTGAACAGCAGACGGGCTTGGAAGTAACTGGACTTTTTCTCTGTAAGGAATTATTAAATAAGTTTATTATCCTCTTTTTTGGCATTTGGGCTGTTCTCAGGAATGAATTAGGACCAGATAATTGGCAACATGAAACCTTCATAGCTTATTTTGAGAGCTTTAATATGAATATTTGAGTTTGCGTTGTAATTGAAATGATTGTATTGCAAAGGTAAGGATTCCTCTCTAATTAGGCCTGGAATGATCTGAAAAAACAAAGAAGAAGCAGCGTGGAGCCTAGAAGGTTGCAGTGATTCAGCTTCATGGTCTTTGGCCGAAAGCAGCACCCACATTTGAGAGAGGATGGGGAACAGAGTGGCAGCGTAAATCAGAACAACCCAAAAGAGGGGCTTATGGGAAATTGGGACCTAAAGCCATCTTTCAGGAAATACCACATCTAACATACAGCATCCAAACCACATTTTTGGCTTGGAGGATCAACCGCCGTGTAGTTAGACTGGATGGGAAGACAGAATCAATGTTTCAGCTGTGGGATCCTTTACAGAAAGCGGCTCTTGTTCTCTTTGCTTCTGAGCTCTTCATCAACAGGGCAGATAATCCTCAAACTATCAGAGCTGCTCATCAACACTTGGCGTGCAGGTCTGTTTAAGCCGCAAAAAGTGTGTCGTCAGCCTGCAAATAAACGACTTTATTTGCTGCACCGCATTGTCTCAACCGCCATTTTGATCGTCCTGAACTCAATACGAAAATAAATACAAACAGCAGTCTTCTAACTCACAGCCAGCCAAAGGTGTGTATTAACGTGTCAGAAATGAGTGAGGTAAGAGGAACAGATGCTATATGGCATATAGTATCCCAAGTTCCCCATCAGATCGCCCTAAACGATCCCCAATATCACAAGAAACAAAAGTTGAAAAGCACAGTAACACATTAAAAGAAGACGGATAGCAGCATCGACATTGTACACTCTGCCCACCGTGTTTACATTTGGAGCTGGAAGTATTAAAGAGATGGTTGTGGACTTCAAGAAGTTCAAGAGTTCGATGCAGCTGGTGACAATTTTTCGAATGAAGTTGGAGGTGGTGGGGCTGCTGGGGGGGCTCTTTAGTTTCTGAAGAGGCTCGTCTTTCAGGTTTGCCACTAGTCCCTTGTAGCTGGTAGAATAGTTGTGCTCTTCCAAGAAATACTTCCAGACGTCATTTGTGCCGATGACCATCTCACTCTCCAATGGAGTGGGGTGGTCCTGGAGAAATACTGAGCACAGATTTTATCAGTGAATTTATTAATCAACACAAGTCATTAGTTTGAATATGGCAACAAGTTCTAGTTGTATTAATCTGACAGTTGCACTGGTTTGACAAGAGGAGTTATGGGTGCTTCTTTCTGGGGTTTCAGTGCTTTATTCTGGAACCCATAGATGAGGATAAGCTGGTCAGGACAGATTTGTGTACCCAGCTTCAACTTCAGGGGAAAAAACTGCTTGTCTTTTGCACAACAAGGGCTTAAATAGGAATGTTCTGGAAACCAAGGACCTGTAATAAATTATGAATGAAGTGTGAAGAACAGTGTATTTGGTCTTTTCCCAAAGTGTCACGATTGAATATCTCAATTTATTCTTTGTGAAGTTTTTCACTCTTTTTAAAATTTTCCCAAAGACCTTTAACAGGCCAGAACCTGTATTGTCAGAAGGGTAGGTTTCTGGAGGAAGCAGTGATGCTGGCGAGTTGGTCTTCAAGCCCTCAGCTGCACTTTGTTGTTCCCTGTTTCTTGTGTCACAGCTTCTTCTGAGTGTCCGGCAAATTTGTGTTTTGTAATTGCGAGGAACCTTGGCTTGAGAATTGTGCTTCCCTTCCCGTCAGTATGTATCTTCAACCGTGCCATTTTCTAGGTAGTTTCCCGTAAATAACGTCTTGTTTCTCCTTCCAGTTTCATCCTCTGCTTTAGATCCGTGTTTTTCCTCTCAAGTGTAGTTGCGATGTACCATTTTCTGCCCTATTAACAGGGCATCATGTTGGGCAGTTGGAACTAGAGCTGCAGAGGTTCACCAGAAAATACTGACACTATAAGTGCAGCAGTAACCGTGGCGTCCTCAGCTCTCACATCTTCTGCTGTGGATGGCATGTTGTGAACTGTGGGCTCATGACATCTCATTTGGTGATGGGTACATCGACAAAGTCAAGGCCCTTGGTCCTTGGAGATATCTTGCTCAAGTCCTAATGAGTGTCTGTGGCTCCCAATCCACTTTCACAGTGACCGCTTGTGAGCCGAAGTCCAGAAACATGAACTTTTTCGATTGTAATATTAACGTTCAGGTTGTTCCACACTTGCGCCAAAGTCAACCAAACGGGATTTAACCTTTTGCAGCCTATGAACTAGTTTAGCTCATTGCATTCATTTCGAACCCTGTGTTGCTTGGGTGAAGTTCTAGAAAAGTTGTCGGCAAGAACATATGGGAAGTTGTGTGAAAGAGAAGGTTTTTGTTGGATCTGGATACTCTTGTGGCCTTCAGGGTGTCACTGGAAGCTGCTGCCATGTCCAGCACAAGCCGACTCACAAGGAAAATAAGTAGGGAAAGGCAGAAAAACTTCTTACCCACAATACATTGCAGAACAGGGCAGGAGAGGTCTGGGAAAGTTGTGGATGTTGTGGAAAGCCTCTGTGGATGATCACTGGAAAAATAAACCTCTCAGCAGACCATCTCTGGCTACAAGTAAGCAAATGGCAGATCTCCAAAGAGATGGGACAGACTGGACTCATCCCACCACCCCCTGCTTTCCTCTGGCAAAATCAGGGAGGCTCCCATGGCCACAACTTCGAACACGTATACGCTTGTGCTGCGCGCAGGATTTTTGAAAATGAAGACGATGATGGATCGGTTGCATCGAAGGATTAGGACCCACTGGAGATTGACAGACTTGGAGGAAAAGTGAAAGAATGTGCTTTTGTTCTATTCCACACGAGAGCATCTGGAACTTATGTACTTAAATCCTGCGTTTTTGTTGGGAGTCGTGCTGTGTCTGTTTTACTTTGCTTTGCGGTAATTCTAAATAAACGTCCCCCTCGTCATCTGTCCCGAAAGTGGACTAAACACCAAAGCGCCTGAAATTGTTACACCTGATTTCACGTGGGGGTGGGGGTTCCACTTCATTCCAACCGTATCCCAGGTTTACCCAAAATGATGCAAATCTACTGAGGAAAAAGTTGCGTCACATTAAAGCAGAATAAATAACAAGGGGGGGACAACATTAGGTGTAAAGGAAATGTTCTCTGGCCTGTAGTGTGTGAGAGTTTGTGGAAGCATGTGCGGCAGCACTCCAGTCAACTGTATTCTACCTCGCTTTTACCCTCCTAGCCGTGTGCCCAGCAGGTCCAGGATGGGCTCCAGATTTCCAGACCCCTGAGCAGAAGTGAGTGTGATTTCAGCGAGTCAGTATATCCTGATAAATGTGCAAGAGCCACCTATAAATTAGATCAGCAATAGACGCATGATTGAGGGAAGATGAATTTTCGGACGGCTGGTTGTTTATGTGAACATCTGGGCAGACTGGCAATGAATTCTACTAATTGCTGAGTGGAGAAGTGAAAAGGCAGATATTAGGAGGCAATTCAGCTGTATTTTGTGCAAAGGTGTATGAAAAAGACATTCCATCAGGGTTCTGCTTGAGAAGATGGCTGGGTGGAAGTGCTGGGGTAGGTTGCCAGGTTGTTGCCTGGAGGTGGGCTGTGATAAACAGCTCAGTAGTGATAGAGCAGGTAGGGGTCATCGGGGCTTCAAGGTTTGGTGGTCTTACCACATTTAAAACCATCTCTCCCTGTTGTTTCCCGAGATTCCGGCCACAGACAGATTTCAGCCTCCCCGTAGCTGGGTTGTCGATGTTGGTTGTGACAAAAACGCTGACCCGCTCAACCCACTTGGTGGCCGATTCTCCGACCAACATCGCTGGAGGCAAAACAGCAGCTCCTAAATATCTGCCACCTGTCAGATTGGCGCATCTGGGTCCTATTTGTGGGGAACCGAGAGGTGGAGAGAATGTTCTGGCATCACACGGGGTGTCCGGAGCTCTTCCTCAGCCTTCTTTCAATATTAGGACTTCAGTGCTCAGTCAGATATGGTTCTGTGTTTTCCAGTTCTTCACATCTCCTGGTGTTTGAGTCCAGAAACGTTCCCTTTGGAAATCCAGCTAGAAGATTTTTTTTCCTGCTCTGATATAATAGCAAAACATTTAACAGATGTTCCCATTAAATAAGCAAGAATGAGGGCTGCACATCAGACACAAGCAGGCTGTTTCATCTGGCCTCTCGCATCGAAGGAGCCTCTCTTATATGTGAAGAAAGTCATGTTTTTCACCTGAGGCCTCAGGTGCTTTTCATGCATCACATTCTGTTGCCGATGCTTCAGAATTTAACGGCAAATTCATATTCATTCAGTGACTTAGGGTGTGAATTTCCATCCAGTTACTTTCACCGCTTACAGAGCCAGGGAGTTTTTACTATGGTAATTCTTGCTTGAGGGCACTACAGCAGGAACTGAGATTCAAACCTACTGCCTCCTCGTCTAAAGACAACAGCAAAGTCCTCCCTGCTGCCCCTCGTGAACTGACACACGTCCCCGTTACATATATTAAATGATTAAATACTCAAACGGGTCTCAGAAGGTTCGCAACATCTGTGAAGGACAGCGACACGGTGACTGAAAACCACGCACTTGCTTTTCTTCCCCACGTGAAGATGTTTTTAGTGGTGCCATTAGTCATTCAGTTGCTCGATGTGGAAGCCATTGCAGGTGGCGCTGCAACTTCTCCTTTGTGTTACTAGTGTTTGCTGCACATGATTCTTCTGGGATTCATTTTTTGGAAGCTTAGAGGCTGGAACAGAAGACTGGACCTTGAGCATCTACTGATTGCAACTCATAGGAGTTAGTTCTGTTTGATGACTATTAGGAACATCTTTGTGAAGAGCGCTTCATAACTCGGTGCTTTTAAGCTCATGAAACCACATTGATCTCTGAAGCCATAGTTGTGTTCCATTCCCAGTTTTAATTAACAAGGCCCTGTCGTGACCCAGCTTTTCTATCGCCAGTCTGCAGGATGGTCGTCATTAAACAGCCTCTACTGAGCTATTCCCATCAGAAGACCTTTATAGCTATTGACCAGAAATGAAAACTCACTCCAGTTATCAGTCAGCAGACTCTCCCCTTCCCCCCAACCTCCCACTGAGTCTGAACTTTCAACAACATCAGGCTGGTGATATGATGAGGCCCCCTTTCAGCATGAGGCTTACACGCCGCACACAGTCAATCTCTATATCTACAAACCTCAACCTCCGTTTGTCTGTCTGTTTGTTTGTTCTTTATGCGCGGCTTTGTTTTTCAAGCCGCAGACTTGATGTTTGGCACAGTGGTACTTCTTACTCCGAGTGAAGTTTTTGCAAAATCAAGGTCATTAAATTCCCAAAAGGCTCCAGACTATTTTCTGACATCAAAATTCGGTCACTCACAAGGCTTTGGAAAGGCTTGAGAAGCAGGAGTGCAGTAAGGGCAATAGTAACATCACTGGCAGCATTTGGTGTGTATTATATATACATACAGTCCTGTGCAAAAGTCTTAGGCGGCTGCGGGAAAAATTGTAAAAAGCAAGGACGGTTCCAAAAATAATGCCGTGAATACTTATTAATCAATAAACCTTCTAAAAAGTGCAG
>UFQX01001208.1:38729-106110 GCA_900497675.1 Arapaima gigas | reverse complement strand
TGTGTGTGTGTGTGTGTGTGTGTGTGTGTGTATATATATATATATATATATATATATACACACTACTCAAGAGTTAAGATGTACAGAAACCTTTGTTTCAATCATTAATTGGATATATCTTATTCTTTTTTTTCTAGATGAGATCCGTTTGCTTCGAAATTTAATTGCAAAGTTTTAAGCATTTGCAACAATGGAAGAAATACATTTTTTGATTAAAAATTGATTAAAAATTGCAGTTTACTCTAATAACGCACAGCCAAACTGACTTTCCTTTTTTAAGTCTTATAGTTCAGGACCATCTTTCAAGATGAAAATTCCAACTTTGTAGCCTGATAAACTTGTACAACTGCAGTATAAGGCAACAGCATCCTGTTTATGGGAGACTGTAACCGTTTGTTGGAATTACACAGCTACACACGTCAAAATTATCTAAATAATGTGACGTCAGCTTCAGGTAGGGCTCTGTTATCTGACTCAATGTGACTGAAGTCTGCTTTGGTCAGGCCATATTGACTGATAAAGTTAATGCTCAATATTTTATTTCACATTTTATCTCTTATTAAAAATTGAATCACTGCATCATTGTAATAAGGTACCACATTACAGCTTTTCTCCTGTACTGAATGCAAAGATCTTTCAAGTTTTTGCTGTCCTTTTCATTGTCACAATTATAAACATATATATTCTGTTTCTTACCTCCAGTCATCCATGGACATTAACAAGAGGTAATTTAAACGTTTGTTTTATTAACAAACTGTAAGAGTAATTGTGAATGTGGACTTGCAAGTAGATACCGATCCCCGAAACACATCAAGTTAATCTTTGATGTTTCTGAGTGAGGTCGGTGGTGGTCTGAACAATTCTGAACACGCATGTCTTAATTCTTTGAAATTCTGTCTTTTGTGCAGTCATCCCCTGAATTGGTGAACTGGTTCTCAAAAATGACAAATTGTGGGAAAACGTTTAAATCAAGACAGAAATTTCTATTATTTCTTATAGGAAAATAATAATGCTTCCCAGTCTGTCCAAAAGCCCCCAAACCAATTTTCCCAAATGTCAGTAAAACACTGTAAAGCATCTTGTAGCACACAGGGATCATCACACGCACACACACACACACACACACACACACACACACACACGCACACACACACGTGAGATGGTGCTGCTCCTCATCTACTGATATTTATAACAAACAAAACTAAGTTTATTGCCTGTGTCATGTCCTTGAGGAACACCAGTAGGTGGAAAGTTTTAGAGACGCGCTCTGCAGTGGGAGAGCGCAGAATGGAGAACAAGTCAAGTTTTATTAAGTAGCGCAGAACACTATTAACTGCGTAAGAGAAGCATACAATAACCACCCAGCAGCAGTGTGTATGGCAGCACTTTCTGGCACATTCTGTTTTTTTATATACACAGTATTATGTCATCCATTGACCAGTCATAACCAAGATATTTACAGCTACATTTCCTCTTAAAGACACAACATCAGGAGTTTATTTTAACGTCACTTCTCTGCACCAGCCACCTGTACACGAACATCACATCGGCCTTTTCCGGGATCCAACACTCCAACACTTTATATAGAGTGCCTGTCACATGACACAGCACACACGTGTACATACACAGTACAGCAAACAGTGGATTTAGGAGTAATTTATGTTTTTTTGCATACTTTTACATGTTTGGATAATATTTTAATGTTGGAATTTTTTCTTTTTTGGCCAGTATGTTGTATTGCGCGTAAATCAAGTAATGGTATTGAAGCTCAAACTGTTCTCTAGCGAAAACTTGTCGTGTGAGTATATGTAAATTGAGGGATGACTGCAAAGTTTCGGAGTTTTCTTTGGACATTAAACACTCACTTGGAATGTGTTTGTAACACTAATAATAGTATTGAAATATGTTCGTACTAATAATTTGTCATATTAGTCACATTAGTCATTTTACAAGACTGAGTGCATTACAGAAATGTATGAGTTTTTTTTTAGTTTTATATATTTATACATCTTATAAATAAATATATTTCTGCATAGCTTTAGTTTTGTTACCACTGTAACATGTAATTTTACTAAATGTCCTGATCACTGCAGAAAAATTTAGTTTGTAGTGTAAAGAAAATGTATGTTTTTGGCGAGGAAAGGTATTACATAAAAACAAGTCAGTTTTATCAGTTGTGTGAAGCTGCCCCCCCCCCCTCCACAAATGGTACAAATGGACCAAAAAAAACTTTTTTTTTTTTTTTTTTAAGCGCTACATTTGTGCTTTTTTGTGCAGCAAAAATCTGAACTTGTGCGGTTTCTGTTTTTAAGATGGAAGTTGCGTTTCTGGCCTGTGACGTCTGAACATTTCACATAGAGTGAAACAAGTGGAAGCGACAACATTAAATGAACTTTGCTAGTCTTGCTTCTCTGTTGGTGTGGGGAGGGGGATTACTTCACGTGCCATGTAAATATCTCCAAAAAGTGGCACCAACCAGCACGAATCTGGCCCTTGTGGATGGTGGGGGATTTTTTTGTGCTGTTTGTAGGGGGCCAGGATCACAAGTTGCAGGACATCACAAAAGGGAATAATCACGATCGTATTTTTGCGCAAATAGCGCGGGAATTCTGAGATTATGTAAAAAAAAAAGTTCTGGTATAGTGCGCCCATCCATATGCCGCAGACGTGTAGTACTAGTAGGTCGTGTCCTGCACTCGCATAACAATCCCATTTATCTGATCGCATTTTGTCCCTTTTGTTTTCTTGGATATGCTGTGTAAGCTTTTAAAACATTTGAAATGTTCCATTACTACTCAACTAAATTCGTTCGATCTGTACCGGACGATGATGTCATATCGAATCAATAAATAAATCCATGACAACCGTGAGACGTAGGTCAACCTTGGGTTTGGTAAAAATTGTTCTGAAATCAGCTTTCGTTTTAAGTTAATCCAGTTGTGTTTGAAAAATGTACAAAATGGAGGTTATCGACAAGTACAATTTTTCTGGTATAATGCGCACATGTAAAACAATGCGGGGGGGGTGGGTTTGCGCGGTTTGTAAAAACATATGAAAAAGTAGGGTAATTTCTCCAAAACCAAAGGAGATAGAAAGGTGCTTTAAGCGGGAGGAATCGTCACAAGTCTAGCACTAAAAATGATCCCTCTTTCATATGTCTACGTAGTGGTGGGCGTCCTGACCGCTGTCAAGTGCCACGTAAATAACCATGAATATCTCCAAAACGAAAAAAGATAGACCTGTGCTTTAAGTAGCGTAGAACAGCACAAATCTGGCGCTAAAACATGACCTTAGTATCACGTGTCTGCACTTTGTGGGAGGGGCTGAGTGATGACCCATCCTGGAAAAAAAGAATTCCCCATAGCTTAAAAATAAAAATGGCACAAATTTTGATTTTCGCGGTGCGAAGCAGCACGAACGTAGCGCTAACAAAACGTGAGGTTGCGCCATTTGTAGGGTGGACAGGTTCACGCAGCCAGTTTTGCCTTGTCCTAAATTGTTGGTTTTGTTGAGTGAATAGGTTTTGCTGCCTGTTCAGCCTTTAATTTACATTTTTTATTTAGGATTCACATGTTATTGAAAGGGTGTGGGAAAGGATGTCAACATTATGGACTGTGTTGACAGGCTGACCTCAGCCCTGGAGTCTTCTTTGTCTCTGGAGCTTACCCCCAGCACTTTCCCAATGTTTGAGGACTACTCAAAGAGCCCTTCTGGATGTAAACAAAAAGAGTTGGAGGGTATTGCAAGTATGTCGGTAATCGCTATTAGCGATCATTTTTGCATGCAGGATGACGTAACCGAACGAATACTCTAGAACAATGTTTCAGATGTTTTACGGAACATTCATCTCATGGAGAATTATTATATTTTTTGGCCATAACACTGAGATGCCAGTTTATTAGATCCTCCATGTGGCCTTCAGGACAGCACAAATTTGTCTAGGCAAGGATTCTGTAAGATGCTAGATGTGCCGTGCAGGACTAGTGCATCATAAGGAAATGATTCCTTTGTGTAGTTGCTGCATGATAGGCATCTCCAACTTTGCTGCGAACAGTTCTTTCGGTCTCATCACAAAGATGCCTGAGGGTTGAGATATGGGGATTCTGCATGCCACTGAAGCAATGGAAAGGCCGGTTCCTAAAAGCTTGCCTTTTGTCATGGTGCGTTGTTACGTGTAGCCATGAACTTGGTCAGTAACAATGTACAGGCACATTGTGCCATTCATATGTTTTTCGGGGGTATCAGGGATCCTAATGTGTGCCAGGAAAACATTCTCCAGACCTTCATACTGCCACCACTGGCCTGTCCTGTTCACACCAAACAGGATAGCTCTACGGACTCATGTTGGACCAAATTCCAATCCTTCCATCAGCCTGATGCAAAAGTAACCTGGATTCATTTGACCAAGTGATGTTTTTCCACCCCTCAGCAGCCCAGTTTTGCTGCTGTTATGCCCAGTGGGGCCATGCTTTCTATTCCTTCACTGTCAGGATTCAAACCCAACACAGACTTCAGCTATAACCAACTTGAGACAAAGTCCAATAGGGGGGGCATTCTGAGATGACACATCAATGAATTCAGATGTGATTTTCCTGGTTGTGGCCCAACTCTTTGCTTGCACGATTCCTGCCCCTCTCTTTTGACTCCTCTGATCCACCAGCTGTTTTCATCCTCACCAATCACTGGTACTTTTTTAGCTTTTTTTTAACTTTTTCGCTGAAAAGGCTGTGTTCAAAAACCCAGGATGACAGCCATTTGGGAGATGCTACAACTGGCAGGCCTAGTGCTAACTATCGTGCTACGTTCACTAAGATCACACTTATTTTGCCTATTCTGTTGCTCAGTTTATCCCTAACTGGTCTGCCTGATTTATACCACACACGGCAGTCACGTGATGTATGACTTGCTGGACTGTACCTAATAAACTGGCAACTCAGCAAACTTCAACCGCTGTACAGTGCCAGTCTAAAGTACACTTGCTGGCAACTCTTTTTATTGAACACATTTCAATCTAATTAGGAAATCTGACAAAATCTTCTCAGCTCTTCTGCAGCAATTCCCACTTGTGGACTGCTTGCTTTGATCTCATGTACAGTTTGTCTCATATACGTTCTATGAGATCAGCAGATGTACTCAAACGTTTGACTGCTACTGTACATTTCAGTCCATCGAAAATTTCTGTGTCTTACCATGAGACTTTATGTAGTTACTGTATGTCTCCATACACCTTCCCTAGTTCCTCAGAAGCCCCATCTGCAAGCACAAGAAGCCAACTCTGCCACCAGCACCTCAGTCACAGTTTACTGGAAGGTTAATGAGGGTGATGTCATCGACTGCTTTCAGGTCTACTGCATGGAAGAACACCAGAAAGGTAATAATGCAGGTACTTCTTGGTGTGTGCACAGTAGTCAAAGAACCGTGATGGTTGGCTCTAGTTGGTTTTTACCATATCACTTTATGGGTGGATCTTGACTGGTGAGGGGTGCTCTTTGATCTCAGCCATATCAGAAGAGTACAGAGTAACAGTCAAGGAGAGCTACTGCACCCTGGAGGACCTGGAACCTGACAAGAGCTACAAGGTGTGGGTTATGGCTGTCAACTACACAGGCTGCAGCTTGCCCAGTGAGAAGCTGCTCTTCAGAACAGGTTTGTGGTTTTCAGTTCTGCTTCTGACTTTTTTTTTCATAGATTTCACTGTTTAATTTTTATCAGCAGAAGATTAGAGCGTAAATCTATTACATACCTTAACTTAATAAAGAGCTCAAAAGTAGTGACTGCCCTGAAATTGACACGTATGGCAGATCTCTGGCGGTCTTCTTTTTCCAGCCCCTGCCACCCCAACCATTGACACGGAGCAGAGCACGGTATGCTGGGACTTTGCGATCATCCGCTGGAGTCCATCTGATCACAGGAACACTGAGAGCTTCACACTGGAGTACTGTCGCCAGTATGCATGTGAGGGGGAGGGGCTGAGGTGAGTCACCATATTCCGTGTGGAGCAAACGTGGGTCACCGCTGAGTCGATATTGTACCAGTTTGTCATTTTTACAGTCCCACAGGGCTTTATGAACATAACGCCTTTCTTGAGCTGCATAATGCCGAGTATGAGCTACAGTACTTTGCAAAAGTGTTAGGCATGCATTTCAGTGTCTGTTGAGAAGCACGGGTAGATTCTTATCTACCATCAGGGAGGTTTCTCATTGGTCCCAAATTCATTGTGCAGCCTGAGAATGATCTCAAACACCCAATCTCAGTCATACACAACTATGTTGAGCAAGAAGAAGGAATCCTGCAACAGATGCTATGGTCCCCACAGAGCCCTGATCTCAACATGATCGAGTCAGTCTGGGAGGACATGCAGACAGTCAAAATGTGCAGAAGAACTGTGGCCAGTTCCTCAAAATGTTTGGAAGAACCTACCAACCTCTACCTTAAACTGCATGCAAGTTTGCATAAGAGAATTGATGGTGTTTTAAAGGCAAAGGGTGGTCCCACCAAATATTGATCTTACTGAGGTTTTTTTGTCTACTGCACTTTTTAGAAGGTTTATTGATTAATAAGTATTCATGGCATTATTTTTGGAGCCATCCTTGCTTTGTAGCATTTTTCCCACAGGTGCCTAAGACTTTTGCGCAGTACATATTTTATAACATACAAAAAAATGTGCTTAGTTCATTACATTTAATTTCCATGTTTGACTACGTCCTCACCATTCACGCCCGTTGCCAAACCTCAACTTCAACTTCCACGCCTCTCGTTCTCTTCCATTCTGTTCTAATGAAAGACTAATATTTCTGCATTTTAGAGCCTCTTTTCCTCCCTTTCTACATCTCACATCATTTTGTCAGCCCTTTCACTTGCCTTTTAACTTTAGTTAATGCCACAACGCATTTGTGCAGGTCCATATCTGGGATTAAGCATTGTGAGCAGAAGGTTCTCCTGCACCCAAATGAGAACTACCTATTTTACATCAAAGCGGTCAACTGTGCCGGATCTAGCGAACAGAGTGAGGCCACCCTCATTTCCACAAGAGGTAAGTTTGGGTCGGCAGGTCCCAGTCATGCAGTCACAACATGAAAATGCTGGATGAGTCAGTGAGCCATGAGCTGGGTATTCAGCACAGGAATGTCGGTCTGCCTGCCGCTCTTTCCACTAGTTCACACACCCTTTCCTCCTTTCCTCTCAACATCTGCTGCATGCTCCACACAGTAAACTGGGCCTTTTTTTGCTTTGTTTTTCGAATCTCCTGATTCGAGTAGTAACCTAGGTAGAACGCCAACTCACGTATGATTTTATATATCAGATCGACTATATTCTTTAAAGCACGATGTTTCGCAGCCCAGGTTGGGCATCATAATTTAGTGTCCAAATTCAGTTGTCAGGTTGGCCAGTTTAACTCTTATCATCTCCTTGTTTTAATCACTTGCTGTATATGAGGCCTATTTTACTGCACGTTGTGTGATGTGCTTATCCACAGGTTATCTATCATCTCTATAAGCAGTTTTAACCATCACGTGATGATAGGTTGCTTGAATCATTTGTCTTGCGTGTGGTGCGATAGGCCAACTCATGCAGTATCTCAGCTTTAATAAGATATGTCCTCTTATCTCTATATCACATTTACAGATTGGCTGCCTTTACCACGTGTCCTCACGGTGTTGTCCAATAGCCCCCTGTAAACAGTCTCATTTGCAGCCCACCTCTGATTCTTGCTCCTTCCAAACTATCCGTCACCAGGCACCAGGTTCCACCTCCTGAAGGACACAGCCCACCCCAGTCTAGAGCTATCAGAGGACATGACCACCGTGCATTGGCATGATGGGAATGCTTCCCAAACAGGCGTGGCTGGGTAAGGGGAGCCCCACTATCTTTAACGCATCGCAGCGTTACAGTCCACTTATAGTGTGTCGGTGGGCGACACTAAAAGGAAAGAAATGGTTGCTCTTCTCGTTTTTTGTCATTACTGTGTTCAACTAACATTTTTTTTGTTTGCGGTGGGTGTCCACAGGTCTCCAGGGATCTTGGGGGAGGTGTTGCCTCCACGAGGGTACCACTACTGGGAGACGTCAGTGCGTGACTGCCAGGCCTACAGGATCGGCGTGACCAATCACAGAGCAGAATACTGCAGTGCACTAGGGGAAAACAGCACATCCTGGTGCCTTCATCACATCCCCACAGCAAGCGGGTACCGCCTTGCACTTCAGTGTTCACCTTCTATCTGCTCCATCACTGTGGATGTGTATACATACAGTATTGTGCAAAAGTGTTAGGCATGCATTTCGGTGTCTGTTGAGAAGTACAGGTAGATTCTTATCTACCATCAGGGAGGTTTCTCATTGGTCCCAAATTCATTCTGCAGCCTGAGAATGACCTCAGACACCCAATCTCAGTCATACACAACTATGTTGAGCAAAAATAAGGAATCCTGCAACAGATGCTATGGTCCCCACAGAGCCCTGATCTCAACATGATCGAGTCAGTCTGGGAGGACATGCAGAGACAGTCAAAGTGTGCAGAAGAACTGTGGCCAGTTCCTCAAAATGTTTGGAAGAACCTACCGACCTCTACCTTAAACTGCATGCAAGTTTGCATAAGAGAACTGATGCTGTTTTAAAGGCAAAGGGTGGTCCCACCAAATATTGATCTGATTTTTAGAAGGTTTATTGATTAATAAATATTCATGGCATTATTTCTGGAACCATCCTCGCTTTATAGCATTTTTCCCACGGGTGCCTAAGACTTTTGCACAGTACTGTACATTCAAAGACAGACACAGCTTTCCATAATCGTCACCATTACAAATAAATAGTCTTAACATCTGTCAGCAGCACAGCTGTTGTTGAGTTGACTGTAGGACGAGTTTGATATGGCGAGTAGATTGATGCGGTGTCCCGGCAACACCCCCCCCCCCCACGTGTCTCCAGGAGCCGCTTCCAGCTGCTTCACGACAGTGTGACCACTGATATTATAGTGGCGAAGTCCTCGGACAGCATCGGGACGCTGCTGGACTTCATCCACGGGAGTCTCTCCTTCTTTGATGGCCGGAGTGGTCAGATGCTCAGCTCCTGCCGGTTCCAGTGCTCCGAACCCTGCCAGGCGGCGCTGGTGCTGGAACAACCGGGCAGCCTGGCTTTGCGCGCAGTGGCCGAAGCCCCCAAGTTTGCCAAATGCCACTAGCTGCGCATATGTTGCGTTTTGATTCTCTCTTTACGTCACGCGAGTGACTCTGCGGTTCGGTACTACTTGCTGTACTAGTGTAGAATAATTGCTGAGCAAACATATTTTTAACCCAAATCCTCTTATTTTATCCACAAAAATACTCTTATACCCCGGTATGCGAGCGCCCAGGTTCCAAATTCCTGATACAACAGGCAGTATACCTGCCGCGGTATCGGTCCCAGCACAGCCTGCGTTCTCAGTCTTCCCGCCTCTTGTGGCCCGTCTTCAAACACAGTCGTCGCTTTCGCGATGCTTTTGTCCCCCCCAATACCCCCGTAACACTTCACTGCAGCCTCGCCCACGACAGCACGCGAGTCTAACTGCTTTTTCTACTTTATATGATTTTCATTTCGATTTTACAATAAATTTGCCTATTAAACGTTTGTCGTTGTTTGATAAATGAATAAAAAATGAAGTAACTGTATATAAACACATAAATGTATATTAGTTTTGGTAATTAGTGACTCGGTGTCGAAATAGATATTTTACTGTTTAAAAAATGTCGTTTTGCTGGTAGTGTTTTTCGGAGGGACATTTCGGGGAGATTCACCGGGAGCGGTTTCCGATATTTCCCCATATTCCGGTGTGTGGTTTCGTTCGAGCCGTTTCTGGAAACCAGTTGCACTCGGATACCGGGGTGCGCAGCGGGTGTATAAAGAAGTCGAGGTTCAGTTTAGATAACTAGACTTTTTGTAAAAGGAAATGAGTTTAATTTATTAACATAAAACAGCATATTTTACCAAGGGTTGCTCTTTGAATAACTGGAGAGCATATTTACACGAATGTAAAAACACGTGCTTTGAAACAGGCTTCTGTCATATGTGACTCTTTTTGCAGCTTGAGGCGCAAGTAGTGGAACAGCATTAAATTCAGTTTATAGGAGTGGGGACCCCCGTCGGTCCACGGCGGGGGAGGCTGTAAACATGGGAAGGATTTAATGTTCTTGTATAACATTCTGTAGATCTCTGTGCTGCGTTTTCAAACGCAGAGAAGAACAGGAGAAAACGGTGCGCTACAGAAAATTCGATTCTACGCTTATACGTGGAAAGAAGTAGTTCTTTCGTCTTGTAGTCATGCAGCCTTTGGAACTTCAGCCCACCAGCAGTCAATGGCAAGGAGAAGCTTCCTTTCATGTTACAGACCTAAGTGGACATTGTTATATTTTTCTATTTTTGCCTTTATAAAATTATTTGGTAAGTTAGCATATACCATCGCCACATGTTTCTGGAAAAATATATACACTTGTTATTTTTGGTTCATTTTAAAATACATTTATTCACTTTTATATCTAATTTGGATTTGATTTTATGGACACTGTATTGAAGAACATTCATTTTGTCACCTGATGCAGGTAATTTATTTTCTGTATTAAACTGTCCGAATGGTCATCAGTATAGAAAAAGCTTTATTATTCAGTTCAGTTCATGTTATTTTTATAGAAGCTTCTCACACAGTGACTCAGAGCTGAACAGCAGAGTAAGACAATAGATCGGATATAAGTGAGGCTATTGTTAGTTATTACCCAGAACTGAATGTGAATAACTGGCCAGAACGTTTTATTACACATCAAAAAACGTTTCCAATGAGTACACATGTCAAACATCTCTGGACAGTTTTGAAAAATACATGCATTAGCAGTTGCTTTCATTTTAAGATTCAATATGGTGCTTTCGAAGCAAAGACCATTCTATCTTCTCTATATCTACAAAGCTCAGTCTGTTTCTTTGTTCTTTATGCACAGATTTATTTTTTAACCCATAGGCATAAAACTTAGCACAGCGTTACCTCTCACCCCTAAATGTTTGCATAGTGAAGTTTATTAAACTTCAAAAAGGCCACGTTCTATTTTTAAAATTTGAAATTCAGTTTTTGACAAGGCCTAGAGAAGTGGGAGTGTGACGCCACACACAGCACGTAGTAACATAGCGTAACAACAACTCAGATATATGTGATGCTGGCGAGTTTCCTCTCTTCGCACACACTCAAACACACACGGATGCACTTTCTCGCACTATATACTTTGTTTTTACATGGAAGACTTTGATTCATCGTTTTATACTTTGCTCATGTACACTACAGAATCTTTCTGTTGCTTCTTTCATCTAAGGGGCATTTTGTGATGTATAATTTGCTATTACTGTCTGACACATGTGACACTGGTGGATTTTCTCACCCCGTACACACCCACAAGCACTTTCTCACACACATACCAGCACGGCCACCTCACACGATCTACAAACACATGCTGACGCTCTTATAATACTTACAATAACCATAAATCATAAAAAGACTCAGAAAGAATGTGAGGGATGTATTCAGTTTCGCGTGAATCATTTTTATAAATATATGGACTCGGAATTTAAGGAGGCAATAAATGGACCCCAAATTTCTTCAAAGTGTCTTTAGTTTTTTGACATTTTCTCCATTGAGATGTATTCCGCAAGGAGATTTAACCATTGCATAAGAGTACTATTCATGAGAAATAATAAGTCCTTGTTCATAAAATAACTTTTTTTAGCAATACTAGAAGCAATAGGTATTGTCTGTGGGATAAGCGTGGATTAAACAGTGGAAAATCTCCCACTAAACACACAGAGATGAAGATAGCGGGAGGCTGCAACCCATCGAAAGGGACATTCTAATAACAGCAAACTGCCGGAAACATGTGTTGTTGGGCTGAACCGAAAAGAGTGAATCGATTCATTGTGTGAGGTGTTCAATGTGCAATATCAGCGTGTCTGAGTTTGAAGCCCACTTTATACATCTTATGGGAGGTGAAATGGACTCTAGGATTCACCTTGTATTGAATGCGCTGTAAAGGAGTAGTCAGTCATCGAGAAGGTTTTCTTGCAGGCTTGTGTACAGAATTCAGTGATGAATCCCTTTCCCACTTTGTTAGTGGAAGGTATATTGTTGTGTCCTCTTTTGACAATATTTTTTTAGGCGGTGTTGTTTTGTGAATCTCTTTGATTAAGTTTTGGTATCATTTGTTGACTTTGGACTTAACTGACTTTAACTGGTGGTAGTGGAAAAATCGATCTTCTCCAGTATTGTATTTTTCAAGCAGCTCATTAAAGGCTAAGAAGACATTATTCTGAAAAAAGAAAAACATAATTCAAATGGCAACACCTTTTTGCTCCCAATCTTTAAAATGAACGGTTTTATTACGGAATCTGAAGAGGCTCAATAAAGAAAGCAAAAAAAAGAGGGTAGATCCCCTATGCGCTTTGAAACTTTGTAATATTATTTCTCCCGTTATGAATTTGGCCTTAGGGTGAGTTGTGTGGTACCTTTGTCCAGTAAATGGATGATTCTCCAAAAAAAATTCAGCAATTTTAAAGGTGATAAAGGTCAGTGAAAAATAACTTGCCGTGTGCACGTCGCTACAGCCAGACTGCGTGTTGCTGTCAGTGCCGTCCACGTGTTCGACCACAGGAGCCAGTACACGAACTGAGCAAATGAAATTGTACAAATTAATAAGAAATTATACATGAAACACAGTTTGGCAATTATATAATGTGTTATTACTATACAAATGTTTTGTAGTATGGGTTGCTCAGACCGATGTAATTCGGACAGTTTGCTAAGATTAAACATTACTAGTCTTTTTTAGTGCATCTGTTCCTCCGTGGGAGACCTGAGATACTGACACACTCAGCTGTTTTATTTTAGTTCTTCCAAAGTAACCCAGCAATGAATATTTCATCCTGGATGGCAGGTCCAGGCCTGCAACCCTCAACAGAACAATGTTCTTACAAGTAAAAATATGACATATTCCTTGTTCTTACCCATTGCTAATATGATGTATTTCACAAATACAGTAAAATTATCTCAGATCCCCAGCAAAAATGCGGATTGTTGAAGGATCTTTCTCTGGTAAAACATGTATTTGAAGAAATGTCTGCACTACAAAATAATGCTACCATCCCCTCATCACCACATGCTTTGTTTTTTTATTTTTAACAATTACACGACTGACTGATTCACAGTTTTATTCTTTGCTCATGTAAAATACAGAATCTTTCTGCTGCTTCTTTCCTCTAAAGAGACTTAGATGTTACTCTGTGTCTAGATATGTGTGTCTTTTGTACATTTACAAAGCTGCATATTCGACATTTTGGTAACCTGTCACGCTCACTCTTCCTATGTGAAATTCAAATATTGTTTGGTTTCTCATCGTGTTTTTCATGTAGGCCTGCATTTCATTCGATTGTTTATCACTAACCTCCTAATAAAAGAAACTTAGAGTCCGGTGGCGCCTGTTTCCTCTTGCTTTGCTGTTAGCCAGCAGTTTCTCTATTTTGAATGTCTGCACCACTAGATGTCCTTCTATAACCACCTCTTTAAATTTTCCATAACCTCCAAAGACGGTATAACATAGGCAGACTGCTGACAACTTCAAGTTGTACCTAAAATTCCTGGTAAAACCAAGCTGGATTCAACAGGGAAATCCAAAATTATTTAGCTAGAGGTGGCGCTGTGGGGTAGCACTTGTGCCCCACAGCTCCCGGACAATGATTTGCAAGGTGGGAGTATAACGTACTTATGTGTGGTTTCTATGTTCACGTCGGTTTCCGGTTTGAATTTGGATCGTTGAATTTCCCACAGCTTGTGAATGTTCTGCGGTGGCCTGGCATCCCACCCAGGCCCTGCTTTTCATCCTATGTGTTTCCCAGCATGGACTCTGGACCCCAGGTGATAGGTGGGAGAGTAAAAGAAAATAGATGGATGATAGAATAAAAGAAGTGAGGCACCTTGCTCAAAATAAATACATTTAATCCATCCATCCATTTTCGTTAACTGCCAACCCTGAGTAGGGTTGCAGTGGTCTGGAGTCTCGGAAGCAATGGGCGCTAAGCTATGAAACCATTCCTAGATGGGATCCATTCCACTGTCGTTCCATCACCGGATGACCACACACACCCACATATACATGCACTGTGGTCAGTTTAGTGTAACTAACTACCGCTCAGTAACAAAACACAGTAAAACAAAATAAAATAACTGCACAGTCCCATTGGGCCCTGAGAGAGCAGGATTCCCATTTCTGCGTATCCAGAACAGGAGAAAAAAACTTTATGGAGAAAATCGGCTCAATACACGGTAAGAAAACTCCTTTAAAGATCAAGTTTGAGGGACTGGAGGGATTGCTCACTGGTAGATTTTATCAAACACATCGATTCGGAGGGTGGCTGGGCGTTACTGTTCTGCTGGACCCTAGGCTAGAATTCTGGTTCCCCACACATGGAATTTAAAAAAAAACAAAACAAAACTGAACCTCTTGTTTGACTCCTCTGGAAGTTAAGAAATGTGCATTTCGGTATCCTCTCCTTCAAATGAAACAAATACATCAGTGTCAGTGATAACTGCTGTAGTATTTTTAAAAAATGTGCAGTTTTGAGTCCTTCACACCATATCACATGGAAGCAGACAGCAGGTGAACTAATCTAATTCATCCCTGAAAATGCGTTGGATACCGCAGGAAGACTGTTGCACCATGTTAAACAACTTTGTTTTGTTTTGTTATCTATGGACTCCATGTGCAGGAGCCCAGGCACATTTGCTTGCCACCCAAGGCGGCACATGTGCTGTCTTTGGTAATGAATGTTGTACTTACATACCTGATAATTCTAAGCATGTTAATTCCCTCACAGATCATATCCGTGACGCTGGTGTAGAATTTCGTGATTTCAATAAACCCTCAGAAGGTTTGTGGGACTGGTTGGGGTGGAAGGGTCTGTAGTGAAACATCACTGCGGCCTGGGTCCCTGTGCTCCTGGTAGTGGTTGGAGTTTTAGTGCTACTGTGTTGTAACTGCTGTTTCAAAAATTATCATTGCAAAGTTAGTGTCCTCCACTGTACCTTCTGCAGCTTTCTTAAGGTATGACACTGAGCATCTGTTACCTGATTATGATAGCGAGAGTTTCTCCTCAGAACCTGAGGGTGAAGGCGAGGTGTGAGCATTTACATGCTCAAAGGGGGGAGTGTGAGAGTCGAAATTGAGCCAGAATGGAAAATTACAAGTTCTATATGCCCTTCCTAGCACAAACTTGCAGGAATTCACGGTCAGAGCTCAGCGTCCTTGCAAGATATGAAGTATGTACAAAACCAGGCGTTACTGTGTACAAGAGCAAGGCATACACTATAATCAGCTATTATCGGTTAATAGGCAGAACTGGACGAAGCAAGATGTAGGAGTAGACACATCAGAGGAAAGGAACTGTTGAGAAAGACTGAGAAAGAAAATTCCACGTGAACGTAAAGGTCAACACCCCAAAGTGAATATGTATGAATGTAAGTCAATAAAAGTCGAGTGTCCGAGGCTGATCGCGAAGACTCCCTTCTAAGCGAGGGGCTCTCCTGTCGGCAGGTGTAGAAAAATAAAGGGGAAAGAACTTTGTCTATCAGTCGTGAGTCTTGAGTGGTCGTTTTTTTCCATGTGTGTCAAAGTAACCCACCAGCTAGCCTTTAAATAAATAGGGTTATTTTTAAAAAATTAAATGAGCGATAAATGGGGCGTGACGTCCAGAGGCCTTCAGACAAAGCAAAAGAGGGGGAAACAGCTGATAACACTCATGCACGAGCACGACTGGTGCAGGATAAATTCGTAACAGTACACAACAGGGTTTATTACAATATATACAGTCATGATTTATCACAGTACACTGTATGGCATTTATTTGTAGATTTTTAACATTTGTTTGGATTGTCATTCACTTTTTTATTATGGATAAGTTTCAAAATAAATTTGTCATAGCAAAAGTTTCCATTCAGATACAGATATATAGGCATTAATTTTCAAGTGCCGTTACAGCGAAAATTCGGATAGAGTTCCGATAAAGTGGGATTACTGTACAAGTGTGTGATAGCAAATATTTTATGTCCGGACAGCGACACTCGCTGTACTAAGGTTTATTACAAAACATAGAGAATTATTTTATTATGATACTGTTCAGTATTTATTTGTAGATGTTTTTTTTACACTTATTTCAATTTTGATTAGTGTTTTGATTTTTTAAAATTTTTTATTTTATTTTTTTATATCGCTAAACTTAGGGTGGGCAAAAGTTTCCATACAGATAAGGATATAAGCATTCCTTTTCAGTGGCTACTATAGCAAAAATTCTGATACAAAACGTTTGGATACCGAGGCATCGCTGTATCCATGCAGTCAAGCAAATAGCACTTTTTGTCATACATCTCACTAGTCATCCCATTTGAAGCGTTTTCATTCATTCAAACTATCAGACTCCATCTGTAACATCCTGGTCCAAATGAAGCAGTTGTCAAAATGGGTAAAACCGCATGGTTTGCTACCTAAGGTCTACAACTCGCTATAAGTATATAAGCTATAATTACTGAATTGATGAAAATATATTTTTATTTAATTTACATTTGGCTTAGTAAACAGCAAGTTCTTTGAAGGTCATTAAAGGAAGAGTTTTTGAAGTTACCTGCTGCTCATGACATTGGTGGCTGCCAGAGATTTTTTTTAACAGCTGCCTCCACACTTCAAGTGCCTCTTTTGAATCCATTAGGGAAGTGCATTCCATTATCTAAATATTCTCTTAGTAACTACCATTGCCAACCAGAGATGTGGAAAAATGGGGAAAATAACCAATAATGTGTGAGGCAAGAGTAAGTCCATGAGAACAGCTCATGGTTTAAATGCTACATCTGATCCTTACAGAATCAACAAGAGCTACAGTACTGTGCAAGTCTTAGACATGCAACTTGAATGTCTGTTGAGAAGTACAGGTAGATTCTTATCTACCATCAGGGAGGTTTCTCATTGGTCCCAAATTCATTGTGCAGCCTGAGAATGACCTCAAACACCCAATCTCAGTCATACACAACTATCTTGAGCAAAAAGAAAGAATCCTGCAACAGATGCTATGGTCCCCACAGAGCCCTGATCTCAACATGATCCAGTCAGTCTGGGAGGACATGCAGTGTTTGGAGGAACCTACCAACCTCTATCTTAAACTGCATGCAAGTTTGCATAAGAGAATCGATGGTGGTTTAAAGGTAAAGGGTGGTCCCACCAAATATTGATCTGACTGAGGTTTTTTTTGTCTACTGCACTTTTTAGAAGGTTTATTGATTAATAAGTATTCATGGCATTATTTCTGGAACCATCTGCGCTTTATAGCATTTTTCCCACGGGTGCCTAACACTTCTGCACAGTACTGTACAACTTGTCTAGATGTTAGAAAATGAGAAGTAAATCCCACAGTGAACCGACAGTCTAATGCTGAAAAACATTCGATCTATGAAACTCTATTCCATGACAGTTCCCTGCAGTGTTCAGTGTGAGAACTTGATTGAACTGACAAGCTCCTGGGATCCTGGTGTCAACTGAAATAACCGATACAGATGTAATACAGAAATATCACACAGCAAAGGTGAGAAGAACCAATAAACAACTCACTACACTATTTAAAAACACCCTATAAACAAACCAAACTCTTCGTCTCAATAGCGGACAATTTGACTGAGATTTATGTCTCATTGCAGGATTTAAGAGATGCGCAAATAAAAGTAAAATGTGTCTGTAGTGTCGAGTCTGGTGTCATTTTTGTCTGCGGTATGAATTCTTGGAATATTCAACAAAAACCAAACACACACCAATGGCTCTTTCGAATGAACTTTGCAGCGTCAACACTGGAAACACCAAACTCAACAACGCAAATCAGTGCTGCAAACAAAGTCAAAACTCAAAGATATAACTATATAACATACAGTTACTATTTTCTTTAAAAATAATCAAACCATGAATTCACTTTAAGAAACATTTTAATATTCATAGGCTTCAGACAGAGCAAAAACAGATTTGAGTCATACAGCACTTTTATAGTCTCAAAGCTTTTACAGCGTTTAAATATAAAGGTATTGCTTGCACTTTTAATGCTCACATACAACGTTATGCTGTTTTGCTTGCACATCATACATTTGAACGAAGGTAATTTTATTACATAATGCAAAAAAACTAAGGACACAAAATGACATGATCATAATATTCTCTAGTTGTGTTGCTGGAGGTCGGTGTGTTATACCTTAAGCACCTCAGCCTATACATTCTGTCAGAGAGTGAGACATGTTTGATTCAACACAAATTTACAGAATTTCAAAGTAGCACCTGAATATTACAGAAATAAAACAAATGTGCATTAAAAAAGTGCATTAATGCGGGATTCCAGCTGCTCACACAGTATGTTTCTGCTTCTGTGTCAAACACATTTGTCTTTTTCAAACTAGGCGTTGAAAGAAGGCATCAGTTTTGGAGAACAGCTGTTTCAGATCCAAATATATATGGAGGGTTATATAAATAAACTGAAGTGTCTTTTGTACTTGTATTAAAAAGGCAGAGCAGAAGTTACGAGGATGCCATCTGTGCTAAATGTTTTAAATCATTACATAAAGAACCAAAGTGGTTTTGTGAAACTGAATGGAAGAGAATTTTAAAACAGCTCACGCTTCATCCACTTAAGAACTTTACATATAAATGTTCTCAAACTACCATATTCCCAAAACAGCAGAATCAGCTCCAATTATTTCATATTATCCACAAAACAAATATTTTGCTCATTTTTATTGGAAAAAATGCAAACAAAAAAAAAAAAAAAGAGAGCTTTAATGTGTCCGAGTTAAAAAATTGCATTACTGTTCTGGAAAAGAGTATGAAGAAACACAATTGCTGACATTTCTAAAGATGTTTTGCCACCACCATGAACTGAAACACGATCCCTGAAAGCACAGCTGCAGCAAAAAACAAACAATCACGCATATTTACCGCAAGACATCAGCTCTTATTTTGCCCACACCTGTACTAAATGATCCATCTACAACACATATGACAAATATCGTATGCAATATAATGTAAACATATTCATCTGCATGGATTATGTGTTGAAAAAGAGAATGAATTATTAATAATAATAATAATAATAATAATAATAATAATAATAGAGAAACTCCCACACCAACCACATCAATAACAGTTCATCACGTGAAGACATGGAGAGAAGGTTTGAATATGAAGAGAATGGAACAATATCTAACCCTCTGAAATCCCCATCTGTAGTGGAAGTCTATTTTCCATAAAACCCAGGAATGTCGTGGAATAGTGTCATAAAGCGTAACGTTCTCATTCACTGTGCCAACATTAGCGAGTATTTAAAAAATAACCGGAAAATATCATTCAGCTTATTGATCCACAAATGTCAGTTCTTACCAATACGTCATTCTAAAATATCTGTGAACAGTGCAAAAAACCCCTAATTTCATTAATCTGTGAAAAACAACCAAGGTAGTTTAAAAATAATAATAGATGCATTTACTAAAAATAAATGCAACACACAATACTGACATTACCTGAAAATCTTAAAACAGAACCAATAAACCCATAGATACATAATACCTGATAAATATACGCATTTCGTGTCAGCAACCTAGCCTGTAAACTGTGGTAAAGTATAACCTACATAACAGAACATTTTTACACGTGCAAATTTTATTAGCACTCCTACTACACACACTCGGCATAAATGTTTTAACTTCTATCCAATTTTGGAGCCCTAAGAGAAAACGAAAAAATACAAACATATACAATAACAATTCAGCACGTGGGCCAACGTCATAAAAATCCAAAACATCACAAGATTCCAAAACATTCCTCTGATCGGATTCTTACCTACTTACTGTATCTGTATGATTAAGTGCCTAAAGCTCACGTCTGTTCACACCCAGCCCATGCAGTCCCAGACGAAAAAGCAAAATGCTCACTTTCACAGCACGCCCCCGTCTCCCCCCCCCCCCCCCCCCCCCCCCCCCCCCCCCCCCCCCCCCCCCCCCCCCCCCCCCCCCCCCCCCCCCCCCCCCCCCCCCCCCCCCCCCCCCCCCCCCCCCCCCCCCCCCCCCCCCCCCCCCCCCCCCCCCCCCCCCCCCCCCCCCCCCCCCCCCCCCCCCCCCCCCCCCCCCCCCCCCCCCCCCCCCCCCCCCCCCCCCCCCCCCCCCCCCCCCCCCCCCCCCCCCCCCCCCCCCCCCCCCCCCCCCCCCCCCCCCCCAGAGTCCAGGGCGACATTCAAATGCTCCTCACCAGGACATGTCTTCAGCTAATGACAGGAGCTCGTAAGATCAGAGTTGCTTAAAGGGGGCTCTGTGGGCGCGACAGAGCCCAGACTGGGTTGGTGGGAGGGCGGCAGGTCGAAAGAGAGGTCAGGCGAGACAAGGTGAGGAGGACAGCGGATCAGACGGGTTTCTCCAGAGGAGCCACGTTGCGAGCTGTGCGAGACACCGGGGTCACGCTGGTGTTGAGTTCTTTTCACTGAGCGAGGAGGATTGTTTGGAAGGGCCACCACAAGGCCTGTGCTGGGGACTATTGCGGAGATTGTCATCCATCTGTGGAGAACAGCGTTGAGTCACACCAGCACCACAGCACGCAGGATCGAAAGCAACATCTACCAGCAAAGCAGGGGAAATGGGACATTTTGCACTCTCTAACAGGTCTTCAATGGTCCCCTGCACGCGCGCACAGTCCCTAACGTTAATCTTCGTATCGTGTGTGCTGCGGGATGAACGGACCATTCTGAAAACTTGAGAAAACAACAAAGGAGTAAACTTCACTTGATAAAGAAAGCAAGGCTGGGAACAGAAGTTTAGAGATTCGTGTCCAGTTGAGTTTTCCCGGCAGAGACGATTTTAACTGCTGCCCACACAACCCCTGTAACACCTGGCTTTTTGTGAACTACGTGCTGCATGGAGAATAGTCAGATGCGCAATTCATCTTTTCATATGAGACGGAATCTAAATGCCAATATTTGATGCTTCATTGCATCCATGGGTGGTTGCAACTGATTTTTTTTTTTTAAAGTTCTGCAACTGTACACTACTTACAGTCAACTGATACGACCAGATGTTTGTTACTACAGCTATGCTTACACCTGTACTGGTCTGCAGAAAAGAAATAAGATCGTATGAATCACTAAAGTTGTGCATGACATTCTCATTAATTTACTAGATGCTTTCCCCCCCCCAAACGGACATCCAACTCAGTACATAAAACCGACTCTCGCAACAAGGTGTGTTAGATGCATACATATCTATCCTGATAGAGGAGGGATCATTGCACATGCAAGAGGAACGTGAGCAGAAGCAACAAAGCGGTGCAGGACCTTCTCAATGAGACCGGACACAGAGCCAGTTTGTCCAGTTTTAGCCAGGACACATTCCTAGGTACCAATACAATTAATGACACAAAAGTGATCATGCAAGATGATATGATGCAAGTTAACGGAGTAGTTAGTAAAGCAGCAATGGGTACAAAAGAAACTGGGGTTTGCGACTGACAGAAACAAGCTGCTGCAAGACTGCGGCAATGTCTATCTTGACAAAGACAAGACGGTTGCGCATGCAAGAGGAACATGAGCAGAAGAAACAAAGCAATGCAGCACCTTCTCAATGAGATTGGACTCTTTGTTAACCAGCTGTGTCAGTTTCTGCAGGTTCGTGTCAACTGCATCCTGTCTGACAGGAAGGCCACCTGGGAGGAGGTGCAGAGAGGAATAAAAGACATGCCGCCCCAAAAGAAGATGATCGCTTCTTCACAATAAGACGATGAAGGTACACAAGTGAGGGGTTAGAAAACTGAGCTGCAAAATTAAACCCTTCACCTTTACTTTAGCAGCAGTATTTGTTTCATCTGATGCTCAGGACAGAGTACAAGAAATCCCCACTTGAAGAAAAGCCAGATCACAGACCATCATAACACCTTCAATAACACTGGACTATGTTTAAATAATCATTCAAGATGACAAACTGTCAGCCAAGTGCAGGTCTTTCCAGTCTTTTCTGTCTTCCATAGCACTAATATCATCTACCAGTTACGGCTGCAAATACTTATTACACTTCTGTATTTGCATTACTCTGCCAAATTCTTTAAAATAAATAAATAAAGGGAACAAAAAACCCATTTGCAGAACCCATAGCTTTACCTTGGGTGCTGACGTCAAAGTACGTCTTGAGGATGGTGTCACAGAACTGGCACAGGTTGGTGAGCTGCTTCAGATGCTGCTGTAGCTGACCATTGGGTAAGGTGGCTTTGAGAAGGGGAGCAATGTAGCCAAACACAAAAGCATCCAGGCTGGCAGGTCTGAGGAAGCACATTGGCAGTCAAGAGTAATATTTACATCCATTATATTTATCACATTTCACAAGGACTCACCACAGAGAAGTACTCAATAGTTTGAAAAGATAACCCATGAGCTTTCAGGGAACTAAAATACCCTTCTGACAATAAACTTCAGGTCAAGTTCCAGCACTTTCACATTTGTGTACAAACTAAAAAGTTGTAATAGATCATATCACATACCGGACTGGTGCTTGCATGTGTTATACTTTTGACTTATCAGCTTATCATCTTATTATCGTGTTTCTCTTGCCAGTCTTCAAAGTTGTACTTACGTGTTTCCAAAGAAAAACAGAGAAGACCCCAGTCTGAATGACAGCAGGTTCAGGCACTCTTTGGCTTCATTGTAGATCTAATTTAAAAAAAAAAAAAAAAAAAAAAAAAAATAAAAAAAAAAAAAAAAAAAAAAAGAAAANTAGATTTAATTTAAAAAAAAAAAAAAAAAAAAAAAAAAATCACAATTAGAAACAGAAACTGACGTTTGACACGATTCTCTACCAGACAGTGTTGCACAGATAAAATCATTAAATAATCATTCAAGAAATTAAATGAAATGATCTACTTCCCCCCCCCACATAAATCATCTGCTCTCCATGTTCTTGGTACAAAAAGATAAACACTTTCCTTACTTTTTTCAGGGAACAGAGATTTATGATGAATTTAATGCTGATCTTCATAAAAGAAATATTGAAAGATCGGTGAACATTAAAACAAGTTTCATACAAAACAAACTGGCAGACAACATCAAATCCCTAAAGGACTTGAATCTAAAGCTAAAATTAAATTTGAGGATTCAAATATACGTGAAGATCACTACTTTCATTCAACCTAGGGAGTCTAATGCTACTTTTAACAGGTGAGTAATTACCCTGTTGCTAGCCATCTCAAGGTGTATGGCTGCAGAAAAGGACAAAAGAGCACCAATCTAAATCAGTACAGGTTCATTTCAACATCTTAGCTAAGACACACAGGGCCAGTATTAGATACATTACATTTTGACATCGCAAAGATTTCTTAAGACGATATAAGACCCAGAGAAAAGACTTTATAAGCCCAAGCCCTGTGCCCAGTTCACCGAGAATCCATCCATCACCAACAGGTCCAACTCAGGGACACAAAAACTGGGTAGTATTGAAATAGCATTTTCTGTCACACTACTCATGTGATCATTCTATTAAGGCCAAGATACCCAGAGACAAACTGCCCTGTCGATGAGCAGCTTCCGAAAACCCACGAAATTAGACAAGTTAAAGAAAACCGTTACCGTGGGTTACCTACTTACAAACTTAAGTGAGACCAAAAGTTGGTTCATTTGTTGAATGTGACACAGAGTGGGTCGTGGACCCATCATCAGTTAGTCTGGTATCATTTTTGCCAGCACACATTACACCATTAGCTGCATGCAGAACAGATGAGTCCCTGACACATGGTATCTTATGCAACTTAAACTTTGTACTTTGAAAATTGTGCACTGTTATCTGTCTGTTGGTGAAAACCACTGTTTAAGTTGTACATCACTTCAGAGAAAAGCACCTGCTAAATTTAATTTCCTTTGCCATTTAAATCTCAATCACGTGAAATTCTCTAATAACCAAAAAGCATAAATATATGAAATATAATGCAAGTTGTATGCATTTTATTCACAATGTGTGTTACATCAAAGTGAAAACAAATCTGCATGTTGCCTCAGAGCCAAAGGTATTACGTGGAGGATGACTGAGAAACAGTGTGTCACTGATGGCTCACAACTGGTATGAGACATAAGATCATCTCGAGCTTCTTCTTCTTTGCATCTCCCCATTCTTTTTAAAAACTTAAGGCAGTGTTTACTGTTTGCACACTTTTTGATGCTTTGGCATGCAATTCAAACCGCTTTGGAGACTTTTTAGCAATAGGAAATTATGAAGAATTCTGCAGCGGCAAAAGTTAAGTCACAGCCCAAATTCCAAAATTTTTGCTTTTTGTTCCCCCAATCCAAATCCACAAAGCTAATAAGACAGGTAGAAGAGCAGCACATACTGGAATGATGTCACAATCCATTTGGAGGTTTTTGTGGAAGGTACTTTACCTGACTTCAGGTAAAATTAAATAACCTAGCATAAATAGCTTTGCATAAAAGCACTGGCTGGCCAACAAAATACAAAGCAGATCTTCCATCTCTATGCCATAACTATACCTATAGTAAATTTTATTATAACAAAATGTTTATATTTAATCATTTAGCAGATACTTTTCTCCAAAGTGCTCCACAACTGAGAAAACAAAATAGCAGCAATATAGAAGCAATTCCCAAAGTAGATTTAGTCTAATACCAGGGTTTTTCCAAGCAAACACCAGTAGCTGCAAGTAGCATTAACAGCGGTGTACTTGCAACAACATTAGCTGTATAAGCCGATAGCTAATAACACATTGTGCAGCACTGAAGATGACGAGTGTCCAACCTTTGCCTCCACATCTGCAATGCTATTCAGTGGAGACTCTCCCTTGGTCAAGAGGATCAGTGAGAGAGCTGTGCTGGCTTGCCAGCCAGGAACAAAGAAATTGAGAGGAAATGGACACCGTGAGGAGAACCAGGGCTTGGTCACGCTGGTATAGTTCTTTGTATCCACCCAGAAGGTGTGCAGCTGTGGACAGACCCAAACACAGTACTCAGTGTGCTTTCCCAGAGCATATCTGTACAGTGTCACTTGTGCCACACTTTACAAACACCTTTTCAAATATGCAGCCCACCCTCCTCCAGTTGGGAAGGAATGTCTAAGTCTGTTTTTTTTAATGTTGGTCTTGGCTTTTAATAAATGCTGCTACTACCACCAAACATACTTGAGACTAAAGACGTTTGCATTCATTTACTGAATTAAGACCAAGAATTAGTTTACGTACTAGTGCTGGTCTCAGCTTCTCCTCCAGCATTGCCATGTATGCCATGGTATCTGCTCCTTGCTTGGCTGAGAGATTGTAGTCTGCATTGTATTGCTGTTACACATAAATATTTCCTCATTTTCAGCTGAACACTGCTTCTGGTAAGGACATGCACATGTAATGACATCACACAGGCAAACAAATCATTTAGGCTATGCTGAGCAATTTAAGAATAAGCAAAAAAAAAAAGCACAATAAAATGTGCACATTTACCTACAAAAACAGGGCAAGTTTTGTATCTTATGTGAAAATTCTGTTTAAATACTGCCAAAACTCTAAACTGATATGCTTTCTTTGGACTAAATTCTGAAACATCCCAAAATAGTTTACTGTGCAACCTTCACTCAAAAACACCCCTATCTTTAATTGTTACAATCTGACATCAGCACAGAACAAATCTCACGTAAAGGTTAATCACCTGTTTTCTCAGGAGGTTAAGGATTTGTGCTGGTTCTGTCACTGTGGACCCTTCACAGTGCAAAGCAGGTACAGTCTCTGCAGAAACAAGACGCAGACCTCAAATAGCTGGCAGAAAAACTGTAGGTCTCTTCAGACACCCCAACTGCTCTCCTACCCACCTGTCAGCGTCCTCCATGTCCAGTCCACTGGCTGAATGCTGAGTTTAGCCCCTGAAAATTTTGCATAAGCCTGGAAAAAAAACAAAGAAAAAAAGGTGGCGGCAGCTCTTAGAAAAAAGGCCAACACACTTCAGTAAATTAGTGTCTGGCTAAAAAATCTATCAGTGGCACAGTCTTCTTGTACACTCTGCATGTGACATTAACTGCCACATATTATGTCAGTACTCCCTTCTACTACCCATTGTTAGAGACCAAATTTTTGAATTTTCTAACAAAAAAAGCCACATATTCTACATTTAGCACACAGGTACTTCTCACTCTATGTGAGGTTTTTGGATAGTCAACTTCAGTGAACTCCAGAAAGTCTACCTACTGTTTTGAAATTTTAAAACTCAGTCTCTGACAAGACTTGAACAAGTGGCAACAGACATAACATGCAGATTATACTTAAAGATGCCGACTGACATTCTCTCCACACACACACTAACATGTCTCCCTCCCAACAGGTGCAGGCAGATTTTCGTGCTACACACACTAAATTGGAAGACAAAGTTTAGTGATGTATAACTTGTCAGTCTGCAAATGCTGATTTACTCTCACATACCTCCTAAACTCAGCTAGTTTAAAGGTAATAAAGTCTAATGATATACAATTTAATACGACGTGCGCATTACTATGGCGCACGCGCGTGCTGCTGTCAGTGCAGGTCAAAGGAGCAGCTATTATGCCAATCTTTTCAACAAAAAAAAATTAAGAAATGACACATATAGTGTACACATTGGTGATATAAGGGTAAAGTTTGACGATACATTGTCCCCTTTTCCACTTGAAAAACAACTAACGTTGGACTGACGGACAGCACTAACACTCGTGCTAGCTGAGAAGTTCCGCTTCCAAAAAACACAATTCGCGGCTTAACTTTCAGCTCCTGATGACAACACCTCACCCGTACTTTTTATTTTGCTTTATTTGCCATTAAAACCCGTTACCAGCACTATTAGAGACTCTGGGTGGACAGACGGCAAACCCCAATCGCCTCCCCAGCAACTTAAGTCCATGAGAGCCGCCATTCCTCATCCTGCCAACCGGAAGCGGAGCGTTTCAAAATCCGGAAATGCGGAAATGCTGCAGTTCCGTCGCTCGGGAACTGTCGCGGGAGCCACGTAACCAAACTGCTTAGTTCCATCTGCACAAGTGTTCCCCCCTTTCCCATTTATTTCGATGTTAATCATTTTTTAAAAAAAATTATGTGCAAAATAGGGCGCAATATAAGGAGTGAAAACCAACATGGGTTAAGCTCAAAGAAAGAAGGTTTATACATATTACCCAAATATGCCACAGTGGGTACTGTACCCAGGGAAATAGTTAATGATGAATCCCAAGCGCCAAGGCCAGAAGAGGAGCATTCCTTGAGGTTCGTCTGTCAAATATGTGAGACAGAGACATGACTTCTAAACCAGCTTCCAAACCCTTAATGAAATGTGGATTAAAACCAAAGACCTTGAATGGAGAATTTTCTCACGCTCTCACCAGAGGTGTTTGACAATGTTTCTTCTAAAGACTGGTACTCAGTTCACTGCGAGTTCCCTTCCTTCAACTATCAGAACAAATCTGTAACAATATGTAAATCAAGGACCCTCTGTATGAAATTGAAATAGATCACAACCATCCAGGACCTCTACTGATCCCAGTTCTTAGTGCCAAGTAAGAGCACCCTGGAGAAGGTGCACAGAGGAAAAGTATGATTCAGTTCAATCCAATTTATTTTTATAAAGGTTTCTTCTCACACGGTGACTCAGAGCACTGAACAGCAGATTAAGACAACAGAACAAATATAACAGGTATAAAGTGAGGCCATAGAAAGAGGTTATGCATTTAATAAGAGCAACTATACAAGGTATAAGTGCAATACAGTAAACCTGTTGGCAACTAAGGAGAGGTAAAAAAAAAACTCCTAAACAAGAGACAAAGGGAGAAAAATAAACTTCTGGGGGTTCAAGTGAAAATTTGTCAGTAGTAGCAGCTAAGAAAGGTTATAAAGCTAGGAACAGCATTGTGTAGGACAGTAAAATAACCGAATAAAGTGATACTGACCTGCAGGTGTGCTGAACACACCATCACGGTATGGAGTCCTCAGTTCTGGGCAGTAGGGAATGTTAGTCTCACCGGTGGTCTTGTCTGGCCTCATCTCTATCCCATGATGGTATAATCACACTAACCGATCCAGGGATCCGAACCAACAGAGGTCGGTCCTGAATATCCCTACACAACTTGTAGTCTTACATTTGGGCTGCATAAGTAGTGCCTACCTATATGGTGGTTGTGCCCACTGAGACAGGGTATTTAAACAACATGCAGTAGGAGCAAATCTCCCCAGCTGGTTGCTGCTCCAGTGACACGGACTGTTAAAAGTTCTAAAGAAGCTCCCAGGACTCCTTACTGTTAGTCAGTACATGTTGTGGTGACAAACAAAGAGGGCGAGAGGACGTAGGACTGAGCAGGGCTTGCAAACCATGCAATCCTTTTTTTTTTGTAAAACCTAGAATGCAAGAAAATATTCCACTATTTGGCCTACAAGGACCTCGCACACACCAAAGCTGGTTTACTCCCAGCAACTTCCACCATGAATTAAGCTCAACTGCCCTGTCCACCCCTTAGACAAATGCAAATCACTTGGTCACGGTGGCCTTTCATCGGGGATTCAGTATTTTGCAACTGTTGCCTTATGGGCATAATTCTTGTTCATTACTAAGTAATAGTCTTTGATAAAGTTCCATCCATTTGTTTCGATTCATCAATAGCTGTATTTCTAATTCATGGTCATGGTGGTCCAGAGCCTATCCTGGAAACACAGGGTGGGGGATAGAGTGCATCCCGGAGGATCACAGGGGAGTCACACACTCACATATTCACACAGTTACTGGTTTAGAGTCACCTGACTAGAAGGACATCAAACTCAAAACATCAAAACAGGGAGAACATGCGCACAGTTAACTTTATTTAAACCCACGACTAGGACTGCCGCCTGAAAACTGTGAGGTACCAGTACTGCCTGCAGATGCCCTGTGCAGCTCGATTAAAGTAAATTTCCATCCAAAATTATTTGCAATATCTAAACAATCCATTGCATGAATCGGTTATCTTAGAGGAGCTGGTCCCTTTTTGTGTAACGTGGACATTTCATAAAGGTGGGGACTTTAACATGTTTCTTGAGGGCAGAGGCAATGCTGTTATTACATTTTTTTAAATTTTATTTCCTATTTTAGCCTTAAAGCTGCTAATCCGGGCCTCGCCTCATGCAAGTAGTTGTTGCCTGGAGTCATTAAGATTGTGTGTTGTCCTTGTTTTTAAAGAAGCTCACTTGTCTCCTGAGCAGCCTATGATCGTGTGATGGTTGAGGCCACGAATTCGACCTGGACCCTGATGCTCGCCTGAGGCTACTGGATCTTAATAGTGCTCCAGGATAAGGAGTACAGCGACATGTTTTGTGTGAATTTTTTGTTGTGGCAGGAGTGCTTTACTCAAAGAGCGACTTTTCAGTGTCAGAGCATCATTTCACTTTAGGAGGACAACTAAAGGACTAGTGCTTGTCATAAAAATGGAGATGTTTTTTTTTAAACAGGGAAACAAAAGGCATTTGAGATGGCTCCATGAGCAGCAAGCCAGGACATTTTTGTTTAACCCAAGGCTTAAGAAAGAAGTAGGAGGAGGAGAAGTGTACCCCTCTGTGGAACCAGCACGGTGAGGCCTTCTCTGACATGGCCCCGATGTTTCAGGTTGCATCTTGCATCATAAAAACAGTTTTAAAGTTATTTAAACTGCCAAGTGACCTCTTGGCAACTTACAGAACTGGATTACTTTAGCTGAGCTGACCAAGGCGATGGTGGATAATAAGGTCATAAGGTTCCTAGTTTAAACAATCTTCTCGTGGAATTTTACCCACTTAAGCACGTTTTTCAATTATTCCATATTCACTCAAGTGGACTCCACTTTATTAGGAATAAATAAATACAATAAACCAGCTCGGCTGTTAAACCAAAATCAGCAGCACTCACACTGTAAGCTGCAAAGGATGATCGGAAAAGTCCACCAGCCCAGGTGGCGCTTGTCATGTTCTGGCACCCTTTTTGTATCTTGAGATCTTGAGAATGCATATAAATGCATATACTTCATTTTTACCGTTATACCATTCTGCTTAGTTATCATCTTCATACACTCTGCATCGCCACCCTAGGGGGTTAGAGGAAACTCGGTCGTTCGCTTCAGATCCCTTCACGATTCACTGCATTACAGTGGTTCTTTAACTGCTGTGAGGAATTACAGGAGACATACTGGCTCTTATCTCGTTCAGTTTGTCAGTATGTCGGGGTCCTCAGTGGGCGCTGCTGTGTTAGACATGCCTTGTAGAAATGAAGTTTGTGTTCTCATGGTAAGCAGGTTAGAAAGCCCTTGCAACAAAGTCCAGCTGTCAGTTGTTGTCGGTCCTGGCGACAGCAGCTCAGTTGCTCATTCTGGCTCAGACAGTACAACCTTTGTTTAAAATCTGTCTGATGTGTGGTGTCAAAACCTTTCAACAGACCCATAACCTCAGCAGTCTACACTAAAATGGACTTAGTCGTTTCAATATTCTACTCAAACACACTATGAATAGGTTTTCGTCCTCGTCGATTGTAGTACATTCAGGTATCTAATGCATTAAGATACCCTTAGATCTTGTTTGTTCGGAAGAGTAAAATCAGTTGTTTTCAAAAGGCTTGGTGCCATTTGTTCTTTCTCATGAGTAACTCTTCTTTCCCATAGAGATAACTGACCTAGTGATACCGAGTGTTTTGACTCCCGTGACCAGGTATTCCACTCCAGACTTTTCTCGTAGGGATGCTTTTTTTAAGCTTTAGCGTAATTCATATAGCCTAGAGTAAAACTTAACACCTCCTGTTTAGTGCTTTTCTTACCGCTTTGACTAGAGTAACCACAGACGTGCATTGCTTTTAGGTTATCTTAGCCCTATGATAGACCTCTTTATGGTTTGTTATGGCTTCTTTTCTCCTGCTGCTTGAACATAGAGGCTTTTTTGGATACTGCGAGATACATTGTACTTGTTTTCAGGTATGTACTGAACTCCTTTGGGGGAGGCTAGCTGGAGAAGTTTCCTGAATAAATCTCTGATTTCCAGTTTGACTTTTTTAGGAGACTTTCCTTGACTCTTCCAAACCATATTTTCTCACAAAGTCACAATTCCCCCCCCTTACTTCGCAGCCTGATGTTATGCATACGATGGATAAAAAAATCGGCATATAGTCTACTGTGTTGTATAACATGTTGCCTGTATTGGCAGTTTTGTTAGCTGATGACAAAAGAGAACAATATGGACGGTTTTGCTGACAAGCAGGAGGTATCGATGTGCCTCCCGTCAGAAATCACTGAACTGTTTAACAGCGGTACTGGAAACAAACATTTAGATGGTTTCAGTGATGCTGGAAAGGACTTGTGGTGTGTTTGTAACTTGTGGCACCATGTTAGATCGCTTACACTGCACAGTGATATTTAAACACGTATGTTTGGGCTGCTCTTTATCTTTACATTTATCTACCAGTAATGTCAAAGCCTGCATGTGGTTATTTGAACCCCTGATAGGCCAGTAATTGTTTTTATTTATAACAAAAACACAAGGAACTACTATTGAATGAAATTAGGCAGCTTGGTGGGTCAGTGACTATTGCTGTTGCCTTACAGCACCTGGTCGGGTTGGGCGTGAGCTCAAGTCTGGCTCTGTGTCTGTGGGGTTTGCTTGTTCTCCCTGTATCTGCAGGGGCAACAGTGCTCTGGTTTCCTCATACAGTCCAAAGATGTGTTTCTGGTTCATTGATCACATTAAATTGCCTGTAGTGTGTGAATGCGTGTGTTTTTGGTCACCCTGTGATGGACTGGCATCCCATCCAGGGGCAGTGTCATAGCTTTGCACTATCCTGGCTTATGGGATAGGCTCTGGACTGCTCTCCTCAGCATCAGCAGTTCATGAAAATGGATGAACGAAGTTGCATATCTATCCATCCACTGCAGGTTCTGTTTTGAGTCATCCTAGACAGAATGGTTACAAATACAAATTCAAATACATGGGTGGCCTGGTGTACTACAGAAGTATTGACAGTGGTACTCAGTACAAAATATTAAAAATAATACATACTATACCAGAAAGAAGGAATATGAGAAACTAGAAAAATAACAGGGATAAAGAGGAGCTAGAGAAAATGTGGAAGCTGAAAACCTAGGTAGTCTTGCTGGCAATAGGAGGGCTTGGGGCTGTGACCCCCAACTTGGAGGAGTGGCTCTAACAGATTGCAGGAATGACAATATCAGTCTTTGTCCAGAAGGGTTCGGTCCAAAAATACTCGCTTGTACCCTCAAACTCCCCAGCCTCTGTGAGAAATGGCACCCATTGTGTGTGTGGGGCAGAATCCATTCTCACACAGTTTTCCCTGGTGGGTAGTAACTTTCCTTAGAATCGGGCCTCCAAACAGAGACCTAGGAGTTTGAAGATACGGGGCAGTACTTTTGCTGTTCCTAGGTTTGCACTTTTCTTTTGCGATTACACTCCTGTCAACCAAGAACAGGAAGCTGAGGCTACAGTGGACACTGGCTCGCCACAACTGGACAGGTAAAGATAGGAAAAATGTTGCCTGGTCTGATGAATTTTGATTTCTGCTGCGACATGCAGATAGCAGCTTGAGTATTTGGTGCAAACAACATGAAGCCATGGACCCAACCTGCCGTGTGTCAACAGTTCAGGCTGGTAGTGGTGGTGTAATGGTGTGGGGGATGTTTTCTTGGCACACATTGGGCCCCCCTAATACAAAATGAACATCATTTGAATGCCACAGCCACAAATTGGCCATAATTTACCCATCGTCTAAAGGCTACTTCCAGCACGACAATGCACCAAGTCACAATGCAGATGTCATCTTAAACTGGATCCATGAACATGACAATTAGTTGAGGGAACTTCAGTGGCCTCCCCAGTCACCAGATCTGAATCCAATAAAGCACCTTTGGGACGTGATGAAACAGCAAATTGGCAGCATCAATGTGCAGCTGACAAATGTCGAGCAATTTCACGAGGCAATCATGTCAACATGGGCCGGAATCTCTAAGGAATGTTTCCATCACCTTGTTGAATCCATGACAACGCTGTGCTGAGAGCAAAGGGATGTTCCTAATAAAGTGACTGGTGAGTCTATGTATATATGTGCATTCCAGAATTATTTTGAATGTCATGCAGGTGAAATGTAAATTCAACTGGAAATTCTTTTGTGGCAACCTGTGAAGGAAAACGTATTCAAGGCAACTGTGTGCAAAACTTACATGGAACTTTGTGTAAGCATGTTTTTGTGTAGATTCTAGTATCATGGGCATCATTTTGCCTTAATGGGTATTACTACGTGCAAATGGCAAACCCCAGTTGTACAAATGCGTTAACCTGCAGCATCACCCAGGTGGTAATGGCTATGCTTCACTTTCAGAAGTACAGTACTGTGCAAAAGTCTTAGGCACCCGTGGGAAAAATGCTATAAAGCGAGGATGGTTCCAGAAATAACGCCATGAATACTTATTAATCAATAAACCTTCTAAAAAGTGCAGTAGACAAAAAACCTCCATCAGATCAATATTTGGTGGGACCATCCTTTGCCTTCAAAACAGCATCGATTCTCTTATGCAAACTTGCATGCAGTTTAAGGTAGAGGTTGGTAGGTTCTTCCAAACATTTTGAGGAACTGGCCACAGTTCTTCTGCACACTTTGACTGTCTCTGCATGTCCTCCCAGACTGACTGGATCATGTTGAGATCAGGGCTCTGTGGGGACCATAGCATCTGTTGCAGGATTCCTTCTTTTTGCTCAACATAGTTGTGTATGACTGAGATTGGGTGCTTGAGGTCATTCTCAGGCTGCACAATGAATTTGGGACCAATGAGAAACCTCCCTGATGGTAGGTAAGAATCTACCTGTACTTCTCAACACACATTGAAGTTGCATGCCTAACACTTTTGCACAGTACTGTATATCAGAGACACTGGCAGCAGTCAGGATCTAATTCCCTTTCAGAACTGAGATTGATTCTATGAATGAAGCTGAGCACAGAAGTTAAACACATGAACAACTGTTTCTGTTGCTCATGCTCAGAGTTTCAGTGTGTATCCATATTTTCCACCCCCCCCATGATCTTGCATCCATTACAGGCTACCGAAAACCAAAGGGTAATGGTTAAAGAACCTGCACATGAACTTAACAGGCTTGTTTAAGTTTTCATATTCCACAAATGTTACAAGCTTCATAAACATACCTTACTTGAGATTTCTTTGTAACCATCCAATGAGACTGATTCGAGAAAGAGGGAAATTATCCAACTGTTATGATAAAATGTGCGATAAATAAGTGTATGCAAACGCTACAAATGTATGATAAACAAATAAATATTCACAATGTATTTATATATCCATATTTATTAACTGCTTTTTCCTTTCAGACTTCTGCAGCTCACAGTCCAACAATAAAGTACTTTGCCATACCTGTGAAAGCTATTGGGATGGAATCTGTGGGTCAATGCAGATTATGTACCAAAAGGATAGCCTTGCCCAGGAAAGTCTTGTAAAAATAGTTTTTGGGAATTGTATTGGGCAATACTTACATTTTCGGTGCATTTCATCGGTCCCAGTCAATTTGGAATTCTCATAAAGGCCCAATGTTTAGTCTGACTGGAGGAGATTTGTCACAATCCTTGGTCGTGAATCTCTTTCTTCCGTGTCGGAGAAAAACGGTCCAACAAGGACACTTTCCAGGGCTCTGTGGAAAAAGTTTAAGGCAGCTAACTTTTACAGTTTTATTTTAAATATAGGAATTCGCAAGAAAGACAAACAGCTCTAGTTCTCAACCTTTATTCCACCCAAGTCTCCTGGGGCCTAGGACAATATTTGAGTCCCCCCTACACGAGCCATGATATCGGCCCTATATGCTTTTGCGGCAATCTTGACAGAGGTGTTTGTTTTCAAACTGACATTTATTAACAAAAACATATTTGCTGCTGGTGATATTACACTACTTTGGTTTTTTTTTCCTATACAAAATTAATAGGCATTTCAAAAACATCCTGTAAGTTCCTGTATGTTTGTGAACATCCAAAGTTATGGGAGCCAAAACTGCTAAATTGTTACTTAAAATGTGTATGCATATTTTGGGAAAAGTAAGGAATTTTCAAAATACACAATTTGTCACTGCAGACACTTTTGAACACAGGTTCCACGTCCTTTGAGGCAAATGCATCTCTGCATATACCAGATATGTTGTGCTACATACTGCTGACTTCTGCTTCCTTACAAGAGGCAACAGCCTTTATTCCTTGGGCTACTTGAGACTGTCTTCTGGTTCTCACTTCAGCTCCTTCAGGACACATGCCAGCCTTTTTTTAAAATTTTATTTCAGAGATCAAAAGTATCTTTTACTGTTGTGGTAGTGAACGTGGATTCCGTTTAACAGCACGTCCCTTTTCCATTCAAAGGTTAAAAGTAAAAGGTTTTTAAGGAGTTTATCAACACCGGCGGTTGTAGTTCCTTCTCTCGCTCAAAAATGTCCTGGGCTTGTCTGTCTGTAAACATCTGATCAACTTGGTAGGTCTCAGACACTTGTCGGAAAGTTCTTTGGAACCAACGGCACACGGGGGCTACGTTAAAGTTTGTTTTTCAAAAGCAAATTTATAACTAACTACATTTTCTGCCCAAACATTAGCAGCTATGGAAGAATATTAAAGCATATTGCATTTTTGTCGGAAGGAAATGTTACGCCGATAAAGGTTGTTTGAAGTGGTTATATGCGCTTCACTTTTCCATGAGGAAAAGTTCCTGTGTCAAATCTGCCCCTTACTTTTACTGCCCCTTGTGTGCAGGTTCCTGGGCCCAAGGGGGTCAGAGACCAGGAGTTGGAACCCAGGTGAAGAATATTTGTTTACTCATAATGCATATGCACTAAGCTCATTGACCAGTTCATGTATTCCACCCCCTTCTTCATTCCGCAAGAAGAAGTGAAAAACCTGACCCCAGTGAGAACCCCATGCAACGTCCCCAATTTTTCCATTACGATTATGTGAAGGAGGAAAACAATTTAAGTTGTTTTCCAGTTACTGCAGCTTGATATTTAGCAATTTAGGTAATATTTTGTCAGTCAGCTTCTGCCCACCCCAGTTGAAAAGCACTGATGTATCTTTGAAGCGCAGGTTGCCTGACTGAGGAGACCGTCTTCTCAGGTTATAAGAGGGGCAGTAGGAGTGAAATATCTGCCGATTTGTCACAATGTAAACAAAGCTTCCATTCAAACACTGTCTGCACAAATTACTTAAAAAGCATCAAAATAAAGTTGCCAATCTGGTTGCATATATTTCACCATTTTCTTCTTTCAAGTGTTCATAACTTTCCAGAAAGTTTTCCCCTTCTTGTCTGATCGGAATTACTGGAATCCTTATGAAATGAGGTAGCCCTGGAGAGAAGAGAGACAAGGTATCTCGAACCATCTCAGATTTTAATCCTTATCACCACAGATGTACAAAACCTAACAGGGATAAATTCATGAAGGCTGTAAAGCAAAGGAAACTCATTCACTCCGTCGCTGAGCCCAGTTTCTTACATAATGCCGAGTTTTCTGAGTCATATGGACCGAAAAACATCAGTTCCCTTCTGTAGGTTACAACTTAGACAGCACAACAGGGTTAACTGTTCAAGAAATGCATTAGAACCAAAGCAAGATGGGCCTTTCTAAAATATAACCAAAACAAACAAAGGCAACGGGGGGGGGGGGGACAAAGAAAGCACAAAAAAACAGCCAGGCTGTAACAACCTANAAAAAAAAAGGGGGGGGGGGGGGGGGGGGGGACAAAGAAAGCACAAAAAAACAGCCAGGCTGTAACAACCTACCCCTTCTTGGAAGTCCTCCTGTCCTCTGGCAGTCGTCCCCAAACAGCATCATGAAGTTCTCAGATCAGCTGCTTATAGTGGGCTTACTTCAAGGGCCAGCAGCTGGTTTTCATTAAGCCCAATGAGACAAGGTAGAGGCAGAGCTGTGCATCAGTTCCAGACCCGCCCCACCATCGTACCAAACCCCAGCTCATAATAAGACTCTCAGTGAGTGCATGGTAACCGGGCCTTAACAGCTAACTGGATTACAGGGGCTTGTTCTGGGAAAGTGAGAAGGATGGCTCCGCGCTGGTGGGCTCTACTGGTCTCGCAGATGATGCTGCGGCTGTGTGCGGGAGTGCAAGCCCAAGGCACAGGTAAGCAAGCAGACCCCCGTGCTTTCACTTGCTTTAATTCCGAGGCTCTACGGGTGTGTGTCTACGGTCCGTTTGTATTTTTACCCCGAGATTAAATCATTTATGTTATTTGCGTCATAAACAAACGCGAACGATTACCTCTATATAAAAGACAGATGCTTTTTATAGTGAGCTCGCATCTTAAACCTCTAAAAAATATATAAAAATATTAAAGCATAGAGGGAAACTGGAAAGCAAAATAGTAACAGCTAAGTGTTTTTATTAACTGTTATTAATGATATTAGACCATCGAACTCCATTGATCATGGCCCATAGTTTAATAAAGAATTATGTCAAATCTTACAGAATAACAGCAAAAGCACCAGCTGGAACGTCGGCACTTGCATTGCAATGATTTTATTATCTTCATGTTTTCCAAAATTCCACTGAAGTGCAAAGTAGTGAGCAACAAACACATTGACATGTAGCAGAAACCTGAACTGTGAGCTGCTGGGAAAGGATCTGATCATTTCAATATATTTTGCAAAAGTCGGGAATTGTATGATAATAATATTAAAAGCAAATGTATAAAATGGGGGAAAAATAAGTCCCTCTGTCCCTCTCTCTGACCACATGAAAAAGGGGCAAAAATAAACATCAGAGAATGAGTGGGTCTGTGTTTTCATCATTATACATCTAACTAAAAATGTTTCCCATCTCTTAGCGTAATAGTCAGCCACGTGACTTTCGGGCAAGTCTTAAACCATCTGCTTTTTCGAGATTCGGACCAGTGCTCTGGCACGGTGCTCTCAAGATGGACTGGTTGCAAAATCCACGATGGCTCCTGTTTTCCTCTATGCTGGTGTTTGCTGGCAGGAAATTCCCAAAGCATTTGTTAACTGCTGGCATCCAGTGACATGGGCGTTCTCCACCTGGTGTTCATGACCACAGACCTCTCTGTTAGAAATTCATCCATTTTTCCATTGTTGTTCAGCTGCTTTCCTGCCATCATGAAATTCTCCCCAAACCCTGAAATTCCGCTGAAAATAAAAAATAAGCGATGGAGCTTATGTGGTTTCAACCAGGATCTGACCATGTCACGCACTTACACAACAAATATCTGAACATTTTAGCTTCATGACTGCATGATCACCTGATCAACATTCTCAAAAGTTTCAACAGGTTACTATATTTCTTCAAAACAAAAGGTAAATGTCTACATTTGCGGAGCAGGTATTGATCTAGTTATTTCTGTGTCCAGTCTACGACCTCCTGGCATCACCTGACTGTCTGCCCAACCTTCTGCACCGAGGGCTGGAGGCTCAAGCGGTTAATGAAATCTTCATCCTCACGACATTCCAGCTCCATACCAAATCTGCCATTCCGTTATTTGGCCTTCTTGATCCTACCAATAAAACCAAATATTTTGAATTCACAGTGTTTGGGAAGGTCAGCAAAGGTTAGTATTGCTCTTCATATTACATTCCATCGAATCTGTGGGAACCTTAAATTTATTCTATGGGATTGTTGCAATGCTAATAAGCAGTTTATTTCAGGGTTTTCCTCTTAAACAGTCTAGTTTTTCACATGACGTTACCTAAATACGTGTGGAGTAATAAGACTGTAATGGTTTGCTTGTAAAATACGATTTCGAATAGCCTGTTTCTTAGTTATATTTGCACGTTTCGAAATTACGATAATACAGTTTTCTGTCCTCATCTGTTGCTCTTCCTCTGGCCAAAACCACAGTCCGAACAAATTTTGCACACTTGCCGATAAGTGTAACAATCATAAGTAAAGCGATAATGCAAGAGTCCCATAAGAAAGTCCCAAGGAAATTCTCCTCCAACACTCTTCTCAGCCATTCTCCGACACCTGAGGAGTGATGGCAAGGTCAGCAGCTCCACTTTCAACGACCTGCAGCTGGCAGACGGCCGGCGCCACAACCTTCTTTTCCACCTGAAGGGCTTGCGACAAGGCCTCAGTGGCGTAGATCTTTACTTAGACTGCAGACTTGTCGAGATGACCAGGGAGCTGCCAGCTGCCTTCCGAGGCCTTCCAGCAGACAACATGGTGGAACTGAAAACTATACCAAGGACATCTCAGGTAAGCCGGCACTGTTATGGTACACAGTATTGACCGCGGAGATTTTGGGACATGTATGTCAGGATATTTGGTGTTGCAGATCATGCTTTGATGCCTTCATTCATTCAGACATGCCAGAGAAAGGCTCCTTTAGCTTAAGCATTGACTTTGTTTGAGGGAAAAAAATAGCATATTAATATTATTATAAAATACTACTCCAGAATTATCTTAACTTGACTTAATGGAATGTTCTTTCTGAAAGGATAAGCTGGAGGAACTGAAGTTGGTCACTGGGGATTTTGTGGAAAATGTTCTTTCGTTGCAAGACTGTCAACTACAGCAGGGTGACGCGGTGCAAATGCAGGGTACGTGATGTTTGTTGGACTCTTTAGTTTGGCCCGCTGCTATTTGTTATTTTTCCCTCTCTAAGTAAATGTTAACACTTGGACCATCCAGGATACAAAGTTTATTAAATATTCTCTTGTTCCAGTATGAACTTTTATATTCTTCTCAGTCCATTGTTAATCAGATTCAAGTGAAGCTTCTCTGGTATTATTCCAAGATGCCAAATTATTCTGACTAAAAACTATTGATAAGTTACAGTGTCAGTTTGGACTATGCAGCTACACAGATCCTTATCTCAGCATTTCTGCTTTGGGTTTAAATCATATTAAAACCATATTGAGGTCTTTGAGACACTTTTTAATATATATTTTTTTGATTTTGATTTGATTTTCGCACTACTGGTGAAGATGGTATTTGTAGATATACAAATAGGTTTACCAACCCCGATCCTGGAGCGTTGGGGTTCAGTTGAAAATTCGGAGACTATTGTGCAACAGCAAAAAAACCCAACAAATACAGACGCTTAACAGTCAGTTCTGTGAACAAGAACTTAAAGACCTTAAACTTAAAGGGTAGATCATTCAGCGCTAAGAATATTTTCGGCACAAACCTCCAAGAGCCCCTTCATTTAGCTTGCTGTTATCTGGCCTCACATACAGAAATAAGCATTTTTTACACCAAACATTTGGTTGAAGTTCCAGGCTGTGTATAAGTTTTTTTTTTTTTTTTTTTTTTTAAGCCTAACCAAATACAAAAAAACCCATTTGCATTCTGAATAATTAATGCAATATTTTCCAGCTGAACTCTTAATAAAAACTCCCAATCCATGTTCTGAAAACCCACTATAACCTCCAACCTGCAAGGGGAGAAATTTTTTAAAATACATAAAGATAATATGATTAAGCGAGATATTTTATTGCCTAGTTCATTTTATTGGGTTTTACTGGATATGATTTATTGGCTATATAGGCATTTTACCGTGTTTTAATATTTAGGATATATTCGGCTATGATTTTTTTTGGAAGGGGTGGAACAGATTTAAATTTTTCCCATTTAAGTTAATGGGAAAGAGGTTACCTATGCATATACGCATTCTTGGTTTTCAGGAACAGATTAGAAACGTAAACCGGGGCACAACTGTCCTTTTTGACTATGCTGGTTTCCTAACTTGTGTTGCATTTATTTGTATATCAGCGAGAAATAATAGAAAAGGCGCCAAACTTTGTTACTACTTCAATCTAGGATTCGGCAAATCGCTGTTTCCAGGGGATATGAACTCACTACTGTTTCCAGTTACAAATGAATGGGGCTTAAGAACAAGACATCCTTTGTTCAACTTGAGGGGTATCGTGGAAATTTACCAGGATTCTAAAGGGTAAACCAGTCGTTCAGCATTGTCAAAATTACGTAAAGGCGACGTCTTCCACCAAGGAAATTCCATTCGTCTAGAGATTCGCGGCCCAGTGCGGTCATTCTAAAAGCCTCTGGTTGTCCTTGCAGGAAACACAAGGCAAATGTCCAGTCAGATGGCCGAACTCACCAGGGTCATCTCTGAGCTGAAGGACGTCCTCATGCAACAGGTACAACCCTGCCTTTCTGAGCACGGCCCACTACCACCTAGCCGAAGGACCCGTCTTGAACCTTCGCCCCCCTGTTTTTCAGGTCAAAGAGACGACGGTCCTGAGAAACGCCATTATAGACTGCAAAGCCTGTGGTAAGATGAACCATTGAAAATGCTCCAGCTGTAAGGTATTTGAAATCATCGTAAAACTTTTACGTCGTCTTTTAATGCTAACGCTAAATCTGTTCTGTTTTTGATCGTAATCTGTAAACAGTGTTTGGACCACCCCTTCCTGAAATGATTTGCCGTTTCGATTGTGAATCTACCTAAAAATGAATAGCTAGACATGGTGTTACCATAGCGTTCATTTTAGGAAAAGAACTATGACGGCAAAACAAATCTTATTACTTGACTCATTTCCTGTAACAACAGCGATCTGGGTGACTGTGCTGTGATTTTTACAGTAGCGTTCTCCTCAATGAATTTTTGGATGATTTTAGATATTTACGTTTAGATTTATTCTGACCGAAGTGTTAATTTAGCTATGGTTATTTACTCGTTTATCGTTTCTACTGGATTAGTTCAGGATAAATATCCTGCTCAAGGATATTACATCAGGGAGTGGGATTCAAACCCGCAGCCAAAAGCAGCTCTAACAGTCACACTGCCTGCTGCACTACAGTTTAAGGAAAGATGTTCTTGACTCACCCTGGACGTCGCAAAGCTTAAAAAAAAAACTTTTTGATGTTGTTGAAGGTCTAGATAATTTGAAGGTGCCATCGGCAAGTCCACAAACATGCAGACCTGGGACATGCTTCAGAACAGACATGTGCATTAATACAGAGGCCGGGATCGTGTGCGGGCCCTGTCCTGATGGTTACACGGGTGACGGAGTCAACTGTGATGATGTGGATGAGGTAATGAGTCCTGGGTGTTGGGTTGTCTCTTTTGAGTCCTTGTCAAAAAGTTGGGGAAATCTGAACTCGCTTGCTTTTGAAAGCTATTTATTTACAGCCGATAGGCTCACTGGCCGCTTTATTAGGAACACCTGTGTACCTTCTCGTTCCCAAACGCACGTGGCAGCAGCACAGTGCATAAACTCACACAGACATGGTCACGAGCTCTTGTGAATGTTTATGCCAAACTTAAGAATGGGGGGAAAAATGTGATCTAAGCAACTTTGACTGTATGCTGGTTGTTGCTGCCAGACAGGGCGGTTTGAGTATTTCAGAAACTGGGATTTTCACGCACAACAGTCTGCAGAGTCGACACAGAATAGTGTGGAAAAACAAAAAACATCCACTGAGCGGCAGTTCTGAGGGCGGAAATGCTTTGTTGATGTGAGCGGTCAGAGGAGAATGCCTAGACTTGTTCAAGCTGACAGGGAGGTTACGGTAACTCAAATAAACACTCTTTACAATAGTGGTGGGCAGAGAAGCATCTCTGAATATGCAACATGTCAAAATTTGACTCCGATGGGCTCCAACAGCAGAAAACCAGATCGGGTTCAGGAAGCTGAGGCTACAGTAGGCACTGCTGGCTCACCAAAACTGGACAGTTGAAGATTGGAAAAACGTCCCCTGGTCTGACGAATCTCAAGTTCTACTGTGACAGGCAGATGGTAGGGTCAGAATTTGGCGTAAACAGCATGAAGCCAGGGCCCTAACCTGCCTTGTATCAACATTTCTGGCCGGTGGTAGTGTAGTGGTGTGGGGAATCTTTTCTTCACACACACTGGAACCCCTAATACCAGTCGAACATTGGCTGAATGGAACAGCCACAATTTACCCATCTACTAATGGCTGCTTCCAGCATGACAATACGCCACGTCACAAAACACAACTAATCTCAGACTGGTTCCATGAACATGACAATGAGTACAGTGAATTTTAATGGCCTCCCCAGTCACCATATCTCAATGCAATAGAACATCTTTTCAATGTGCAGCATTTACATGATGAAATTATGTCAATATAGACCAGATTCTTTAAGGAAGATTTTCCAGCACCTTGTTGAATCCATGCCGTGAAAAATTCAGGCTGTTCTGAGGGCTGAGGGGGGTCCTAACTAGTATTAGAATGGTGTTCCTAATACTTTGACCACTAAGTGTGTATACAGAGGCTTTTGAAGGACACAAAAATGTGTAGCATCTCCCACCCTTTCCCCACCGGACATTGTCTGCATCCAAGAGGATGATAATATGATACATGACGGAGGCTCTTGAATGCTTGGGTCTCACTGGTGTGAACATGCAATGCGACATTACCTAGTTGCAGATGAGTTGCTGCCGGTAAGCCGTGACCTCCAAACAAAACCAGCTACTGAGCACTTTGAGAGCCGCCACTGGGTAAAAACGCATTTCTCTTGGCAAGGCTGAGACCAAGAGGTACTCGCTGCAGCTGCGGCCACATTCTTCCTGGCAGGTGAACCAGCTAAAAGTGAAGTCATTTCCTAACGTTCCCACCCTTTTCATACCGCCGTGTAGACTGTTATTTCCTGCATTAGTTCCAAACTGGGAGCATGGGATGGAAAAATCTCTTGTTTGCTCAGACACTGATAAATGTGCCAGCTGTTTTGGTGCACGGTAGTTTCCATTACTCACCATATTGTGTCATCTGTCATGAAGGAGCCCTTGCCTGAAGAAGACGGTCGTGAACCCGCAGCTTTGTTTGTACAAGGGTTTAAATGAGAGAATGATGGCAGAAGGAGCTGCTGGTGTCATAATAGACATCTGTGTCCAAATGGTAGCTCTCCCATCACAGTCCCTTGGACTAATGTGCTATTTTTGTGAACATTTCCTTTCTTAATCCGGTCTGATTTAATGTGCTGCTCTGGTGAAAAGCTGCAGTTAGGATTTTGAGTACTTTTCCTCATATTTACAGAATTGAACAGACATGTTTGTACAACACGACCCCACGGAATTGGTTTGGTGCTCCTTTTGTTTAACTTGTGCCCCGTCCAGTTCCGATGAGTGTAGAACCGTCAAACAATGGCCACCTGGAATTAATGCTGCCCATTGTGTGATGGATTCATAATTTTCCTTGTTTTTATCTGTCACACCAGGTTTAAAAAACATCTCTCCGTATGCACCGCCGTAGGAGAGCGATCTTGTTGTTCATGCCTCCTCTTTGGCTGACTGCAACTGCTGGAGAATTCGTGTTGTTCATGTTTCTCATTTGCTCTTTCAGTGTCAGTTCAAACCCTGCTTCCCAGGGGTCCGCTGCACCAACACGGCCCCTGGCTACCGGTGTGAGAGATGCCCTTGGGGCTACACAGGGCAGGCCGTCCAGGGTGTCGGGGCCCAGTATGCCCAGAACCACAAGCAGGTGAGTGCTACCCAGACCTTGGAGGCATTCTATTGCAATGAACCCCAATCCATTCCCTACTGAGTTGTTGATGTGAAATTTAGGTAGTTAAAACAATAGATGTTCGTGGTTGAGGATTTTTTAAAATGTGTTTGCTGTGGTGTTTGGCTCTTTTTGAGTGTTCAGGACCACTGAGCTGTCTGTTCATGCTGGTTTCAGGTGTGCAGTGACATAGATGAGTGCCAGGGGCCTAACATAGGTGGCTGCACCCCCAATTCCTACTGCCACAATTCTATGGTAAAAACTTTTCTTATGGTCTTGTCTTATCACTCTCCTTATATTTATTTATGTCCCGGTCCATATTTCTTTGTGCCTGTTCATCTGTGCTGTATACAAGCATATTTCAGCAATATTTGGCCATCGTCTTTGCAGTCGAGTTGCCACAGCCTATCCTGGGTCCGTGGGGTCTCTTTCCGTCACCGCATGATGTGTTAAACTGTGAGTCTGTATGAGCCGGACTAAGCAACCAGGTTTCCTGTTGAATTCATGAGAAAGCTATTAAAACTTTGCCCTGGAAAACTAGACGTTAATAAAATAGTTTGTCGTGGTTGAGAGTACCTTGATTTTATTTTTTTTTTAGTTATTTTTTTTACTGAACCCCAAGGTACAGCAATACCTGTTTTCCTTACATGCGTCAGTTCTGGATTTGAATACACAAGGATTTCAGTCGACAAATGTGACATTTCCAGAACAGCGCTGGAGGGGGAGGGATGCTTTCGACCAGAACTGTTTGTGTGTGAGTTGCTGCTGATCACTAAGGGTGGGCTAAGCAGACGGTCCTTAACCTCCCTGGCTTCCCCAGGGCTCCTTCCACTGCGGGGGCTGCAAAGAGGGGTTTGAGGGAGACCAGGAGACCGGTTGTCAGCCCGCCAAGCTGTGTATGAACGGCCAGGAGAACCCCTGCGATCCCAACGGCCGTTGTATTGTGGAGCGAGATGGCAGCATCTCCTGTGTGGTGAGACCACCGTGGCCCATTTACTATCTTCTTCTCCTTTGGGTTATGTAAAAAAAGAGAAACCTGCTGCAAAAAATATAAATAGTATCTACCCACAACTGCTGAACGACTGTGTAACTCCAGGTGTGACTTTGATCTTAACTGCTTTCCAGATAGTACAGTTGTCACCCCTGGTGGTGCAAAAGCATATTAACTGAGTCTCAATATTGAAACAAAACTCACACGAGGTAAAGTTTGGTTCTAAGATAAACTTATTTTCATCATCGGACTTAAGTCTACAGTTTTGTTAAGATGTATGCTTTCGATCTCTGCTGTAGTGCGGGATCGGCTGGGCAGGGAATGGCTACGTGTGTGGCAAGGACACGGACATTGATGGGTATCCTGACAGGAAGCTCAAGTGCAAAGATCCAAACTGCAGAAAGGTAATGCGTAGCTGTCGCAAGACCCAGGAGCGGACTTCGCGAAAGGTGTCTTGGAAAGTCACTTCAAATGAGGGTTCAGGTGGTCTCTCAAATCTTCTAACTGTAGGATAACTGCATGCACATTCCCAACTCCGGGCAAGAGGATGCCGATGGTGATGGGATGGGTGACGCATGCGATGCAGACGCTGACGGAGACAACATCTTAAATGAGCAGGTGTGAGTGCGTCACTCCCACCACATCCACTCCCTCTCAGAAAAATAGCCAGGTGAGCAGACTAACCTGGTATCTCCTGCCAACTCTTTTCAGGACAACTGCTGGCTGAAGCCCAATGCAGACCAGAGGAACAGCGACGAGGATCGACATGGCGACGCCTGTGACAACTGTCGCCTGGTAGACAATCCAGACCAGAGGGACACAGACCAAGATGGCAAAGGGGATGCATGTGACGATGACATGGATGGCGACGGTAAGACAGCCCTCAGCGTATGTTGTACATTTGTGTTTATCTGCGTCTTTTCTTACATTTTTATAGATGTGTAATTACTGTTGGCTGGGAAATTGGTCAGAAGACTTTGGGTGTACTGAGAGCACATTCAACATTCCAAAGAGAACAAACAGAAATTGAGCTTTATAGATATACAAATTGTATCTATATATACTGGTGTTCTTCTACTACATTTGGCAAATCCTGTAGACAATAAAAAGTATGGCTGGTTGTTTGATTTACCTTTCTTCTGAAGCACATGCTGAGAAAGCAGTGTGTGAAGTTAATCTGAACGTGAAGATAGCATTGGATTAAAGCATTACAGAGGCTGTTGAGAAAACAATGGTTTATAAACACATGGAGTTCTGAATGGTCATTCCAGATGTGCTTTGGTGGAATTATAAGAATCTAAAACCCATCATTTGTAAGGGACTTCACTTCCAGCTGGTCTGATTTTCATTCATTCACACATGCCACGCTAGGGTCATCTATGAATTCATTTCAGACTTTGGAGACTGGGGCCAATTCCTGCAAATAACAACACATGTTTATGATGCATACCAGGGCTGAAGAACATCCTGGACAACTGCCAGAGGGTTCCTAACCCCGACCAAACTGACAGAGACAATGACGGAGTGGGAGATGCTTGTGACAGCTGCCCCAATGTTCCCAACCCCAACCAGGTCTGCACTCAGGCTTCAGAAGGCCTTGGAGAACCAGAATGCAACGGCAGCTGTTCTGCTTCATTAAAAATCCCTGTGTCGGATATTTTAACTCAGGAAAACACTTGAACTTACTCAGATGATGAGAGTAGCAGTTCAAATAAATATAATGAAAGACATGATTGAAGAAGAAGTTTGGGAAGCTGGCTTTAGTGTGACCTTGTGCGTTTTTGTCGTATCTTTTAGTCGGACCGCGACCATGATCTTGTTGGGGATTCCTGCGACACAAACCAGGACAGGTAGCATTTATAGGTTTTACTTTAGCAGATGCTCTTCTCTAATGCTGTAAACATTTACTATTATCTAATATTTACTTTATCTAAGGTGAGTTGCAATTCTGGAGAGCCTGCACTATACTCTTGAAACATAGCAATTGCACTTTTAAATGACTTTATTTCAATTTTTTTTTTTTCTGTTTCTACTTCTGTGCACTGTAGCGATGGCGATGGCCACCAGGACTCCAAAGACAACTGTCCCAACGTTATTAACAGCTCACAGCTGGACACAGACAAGGACGGCCTTGGTGATGAGTGCGACGATGACGATGACAATGATGGCATTCCGGATCTCCTTCCCCCTGGACCAGATAACTGCAGACTTGTGCCCAACTTGGACCAAATCGACAACAACAGTATGTGGATGGCTAAGACACAAACTCAAACACTCAGGTTAATAGCCTACCAAGATTTTCATGAGAGAAATCGTAGATATTTCCATATGAATTCCCTTCAAACTCATTTTTGAAACATTGTGTATGACCAAAAAAAGGTGCCTCAAAAATATGAAGAATCATGGGATTTATATATGCTTCTTTGAACAGATGATGGGGTGGGCGATGTCTGTGAGTTGGATTTTGACAAGGACAGGGTGATTGACAGGATCGACAATTGCCCGGAGAATGCCGAGATCACCCTCACCGACTTCAGGGCTTTCCAGACCGTGGTGCTGGACCCTGAGGGTGATGCCCAGATAGACCCCAACTGGGTGGTCCTCAATCAGGTGGCTTTCTCTTACTCTACTCTGAGCTGGTTTGAGAAGATTTTAGAAAACTGTTCACCTGAGCATCAGTTGCCCCAGTGGGTGTGAGATGAGTATGGTTTTGACCAGGAGACAGTCTTCAGGATTTGTGAGAAGACTATTTACATTCAGGGACATAAGGAGCCACTTAAATGTATGGCACTTACAGTCATTATAGTAAAACCCTGTGATCATGAGCCCTGATATACAACAAATTCAGACATAATGCTCCTGTCCTCCTGCTCCCTTTTCAATCACCGACATCTGCTTCTGACAGCAAGAAATGAACAGGATTTACTGAAGGCAACATTAGTGTGGGTAAAATTTCTATTAGTAATATTAGTAGTTTAGTTGCAATGCTGGGGAGCTGCAGTGCTCCCAGAATTTTTTACTTTCGTATGTTTGTATATTGTGCTTGAGAGCTTAAGGGTGAGCATGTTATTGTGCTCTGTCCAGGTAAAAAAGATGTAGTGGCAGAAAGGTGAAACGTAATACCTTATATACTCCCCAAACTGCTTTACCATCAAAGTGGTTGCATTTAGTATGTAAGTGTTGTTAGTGCTGTTGGCCACAAAGAGTGAGACTTATGCCAGTAACAGTCAAGTGGAAATGGGGGGGGGAGAAGCATATGGCCAAACTTTATCACCCTTACATTGCTAATGTATGCCATGCTGTACATATATTGTGTATAATATTGTACTCATTTTTACATTTTTTGCTCACATATAACAGCTACTGGCACCTGCGGCCAAACATACTAATGGCACTGACAGCAACGTACGTGCTGGTTGTTGTGAAGAAATTATAAACTGGGAAAACTACATTATGTTTCAATTTTTGTGTGTTTGAGCGACAGAGTACAGGAGTAGGTGTGTGAGAATATTTGTCAGTGCAGATAGGAATAACAATGTACAGTAAAAGTGTTAGGCATGCAACTTCAGTGTCTGTTGAGAAGTGCAGGTAGATTCTTATCTACCATCAGGGAGGTTTCTCATTGGTCCCAAATTCATTCTGCAGCCTGAGAATGACCTCAAACACCCAATCTCAGTCATGCACAACTATCTTCGGCAAAAAGAAGGAATCCTGCAACAGATGGTCTGGTCCCCACAGAGCCCTGATCTCAACATGATCGAGTCAGTCTGGGAGGACATGCAGAGACAGTCAAACTGTGCAGAAGAACTGTGGCCAGTTCCTCAAAATGTTTGGAAGAACCTACCAACCTCTACCTTAAACTGCATGCAAGTTTGCATAAGAGAATTGATGGTGTTTTAAAGGCAAAGGGTGGTCCCGCCAAATATTGATCTGACTGAGGTTTTTTTGTCTATTGCACTTTTTAGAAGGTTTATTGATTAATAAGTATCCATGGCATTATTTCTGGAACCGTCCTCGCTTTGTAGCATTTTTCCCACGGGTGCCTAAGACTTTTGCACAGTACTGTATATCTCCAAATGCTCCTGTGTGTGACAAAGTGCGTCTGTGTGAGTGTGTGTGTGGCGTCAGTATCCGCTAGCATGGCATACATACGCTCTTGCTTGCGTTGTTGCTACTCCCACTTATCAGAGACCCAGTTTAAAATTTTCAAAATACTAAGCAGCCTTTCTGGATTTTAATGAACCTGACAACACAAAAACTTCACTAAGGGTGAGAAGTAGCTCTGGGCCAAATTTCAAGTCTCTGGCTTGAAAATCAAAGCCCTGCATTAAGCACAGACAGAGATTGAGCTGCATAGGGACAATAGTATTTGTAATCTGCACGTGTGGTTTGCAATAATCGAGCTACACATCTAATAAATTTTAAAAAATTGACAATTTTTTTTTCTATTGGAAGGCTGACTGGAAAGTACTGTTTTTCGTTAACTTTGCAAAATAGCAGCCCTGCATTTAACACCTATTAGCATTTTTCTTTAGCTCACTTACTGAGCTATGATGGGGTTCTCCTGTACTCACACGCCCGGTTTAAAGAAAGAAACTGAATAATGTTAAAACTGTTTAGTCTCCAACTCGACGGTTGAGTAAAACTGCATTCCGTTCCTCCAACAGGGTATGGAAATTGTTCAGACTATGAACAGTGATCCAGGCCTCGCTGTTGGTAAGTGAGACTTCAGCGTCAGTATCGCCATCGTACACTTGGAATACGAATGTTACTCAAACATTTCGTGAATTTCAAAACTGAGATCTGTTGTGTTTGCCAGATTTGAAATTCGATTATTTTATTTGTTTGTTTATTTATTTCTTTAGCTGACACTTTCCCCTGAAATGACTCCTGGGTTTGAAAACTAAGCTGCTTACATTTATTTACTTGTATACTGCTGGGTAACTTTTTTACTGGTACAATTCAGGATAAGTTCCTTGGCCAAGGTGGCGATAGCAGGTCCGGGACTCAAAGTTAGATCTTTTATGCGGGGGGTACTCACTATATGACTCTAAAATACCTTTTTTTGTGAACTAGAGGGGAAACTGTACAGTTAGGGGAACACGATTCTTCTGCTGGTTTTCTTTCCTGGACCCTTGGGTGTCAGCTGTGGTGTGTCCACAGGCTATACTGCCTTCAGCGGGGTGGACTTTGAGGGAACCTTCCACGTCAACACGGTGACGGACGACGACTATGCCGGCTTCATCTTCGGCTACCAGGACTCATCCAGCTTCTACGTGGTCATGTGGAAACAGACAGAACAGACCTACTGGCAAGCCACACCGTTCCGGGCTGTGGCTGAGCCAGGCATCCAGCTCAAGGTTAGTTCATCCTGAAACCTCCAACACAACAGTCACTCGGCCTGTTTCCACTTGGAGAACACAGCTCATGGATCCTCCCCTTGGTTTCTGCTACCGGTGGATTTGTGCCATCTGTGACATGAATTTGTCACCCAACTAAAATTCTGTGTTGGAGAGCTCACGAATCAAAATAAAAATCCAGATCTCTGGCTCAGTGAAACCTAGTAGCTTGGAATCCACCAGACAGCATCATTTAAATACCTTTAATAACATGAACCTGTTGGCAGTAAGAAAAGGTCTGGACCATCTCTTTAATGTTAGCGTGCCCACTTTTTGCAGGCCTCAACGTTAAACTGCCCTCTTTATTCCGTCAAGAATTGGAGAAGATGTGCTCAGCGCCGAATCCGAGTTAAATAAGCTTGGATGCCAACATCTGCAATGATATTATCGGAAACACAAAAGATGGGAGAGCACATAAGGCTTAGTGAAATGAGACGTGTATTTTAACTCATAATGGGTCTCTTTTTTTTAAAAAAATTTATTTAGTGAAACTCACCAACATAAATTATGGACAGATGTTAAAACATCAAATGCCGAGATCTTGCCTCAAGTTATTTAGCAGTGTTTTCGTCTTTACTGTCCTATGATTTTATTATATGGAAATCAGAGTTATTACTTTTGAATACTAGCCTACATATATGCTTGTGCTTTGTGGTCAGAAGGGTATGGCAGCAGTTCCGGAGGGCATGGCCATCACTGACCTTATCTGAGGGCTACTTGTACAGAAGCACCATTTCTAGCACGATTTCTGGGTTTCACGTGAGACAGCCTTGGACAAAACGCCGACCCACCCTAAAATGTACATTATCGCAGCTCTAAGGTCACATTCACTCGGGTGAATGTTCTAGAGCAGGGTGCTGGGTAACTGCAGTGTCACAGGTTTGAGGGAAATTTACTGTTACTGGCAAATGCAGAGCAGAAAACGTGAGGTCGACGGCTCGGGTTCTTCGCTGAGGTTTGATATTTTTCTAAACAATTTTACCGGTTGAGGTAAACATCATCTCAGCGTGTGGAAGGGGGAAGGGGGTATTCATACAGCGAGTCCCCAAATATGAACTTTCAAGTAACAGATTTTTTAAAGAAATTGTTTTTTTGCTTTGTTTTTTTGTGACCGGCATATCGAGTGAAACCACACGCCAAAGTGTCAACTGATGTCACGACAGACGACTACTTATCTAACCCTAAACAATAGCGTTTGTCTTTGTTTTTTTAAAAGGGTACAAAAGAAGCAAATAGAAGATGAACACGCTGCAGGTGACATCTCTAGGTATGATAGGCCAAGCAAGTGCTACTCTGGCATTCATGTAAATAACCCTTTGCGTGCACTTTAAGGCAAATAACAAAACTTTTGTTTTTTTAAAAGTTCTTGGATTGGGTTGTAATAAATTTCATGTGATGTGGGGAATAAAAGCTGCAAACCATCCTGTGTAGCATTTAGGCAACAAATTCATAAAAAAAATAACTCTTGCCAGGAACCTCAGAATGCACAGCCATCTGCCCAGAGTCCCCAGCGGGGGGCGCTGTCTGCCAGCCTGGTTTCCACAAGTTGCTCCAAAGCAGAGGGTGCACAGTTCCTTTCTTCTCCCATGTGAAACACCCTGCTGCTGCTTCCTTCCCCCGAATCGTTTACTTTTACATCGATTCTTTTCCATTTTGGACTCGTTTCTCCAAAACGACGAGCAACTCAGGCTAAAAGCGGCAGATCTCCACCTCAAGTCACTGAGTCCAATACCATCACTTCTGCCAGCAAGCGTTACAACCAGTAGCTGCACGTAGAACCGCTGAGGAGAACCAACGTTTCACGTTCAGACTTTTTGAGTAATGAACCGGCTCTCCTTCCCAGTTAAGTTTGTAAGTGGGGTTTGTAAGAATTTTATCAAACAAACCGTTGTAATTTACACTTTAATGACGCAGCACAAGCGGGCGTTTAACACGCCGCGTCTTGGCAGCAAGAGGAAAAGAAAATGGCGGATTTCAAAATGGCCGACCAAAACGGCCCCAATAACAGACCACGCCAATAAGCACCACCAGGAAAGAAAACCAGCAGAAGAATCGTGTTCCGCTAGCTGTACAGTTTCCCCTCTACTTCACAAAAAAGGTATTTTAGAGTCATATAGCGAGTACCCCCACATAAAAGACCTAACTAACCCACTGACCAATAGGCACGGGGATATGTAAAGGAAGACCTACCCATACTTCCTTAACTTCCTGGTAGGAATTTCAGAAAGCGGTAACTTGATCTGGTCTGCTTTACGTGTGGACGATCACAACATCGATGCCTTGGAGTATCAAACTTGGCGATGACGTGGAACACCAGCTGATATGTTTCGGCACGAAGGCAACACTCCAGTAAGGCGGCAAGAGCTGAGCAAGTGCGTGTTACGTCCCTGCGTGTTTTTCTTTGCGTATTGTCTCTCCCGCAAGATTTTCAGGACTGTGATCGTTGTCGCTCGAGACCAATCAAAGGATAACGTGTCACAGGCGGGAACCAATCAGTGTTGGAGTGGGAGGGGCCTGGCTCACATAAGGAGGACATTTTGAGCGAAACTTCAAGCTTTTGATTTAAGTTTCCTTTGGTTCTGTATCTGTAAAACAAGCCTTTGTATGAGTATTTGCTTATAGTCTTACATATGTCCCGTCCTTACCCTATGAATAGTCGGTGTGAGGAAACGTAACAGGTAAGAGGGTGCGAGCTCGTACGCTTTCCAGACGCAGGGGAACTACTGTTAGACACGCTAGGTAAGAGGGCGGGCGTCAACCCCTGTACTTTAGATTTTGGTAGGTTAGCTTTGTGTAGTCAGGATTTTCTTTTTGTGTGGTTCATTTGCATAGCTAGGAGAACACCACTAGCCTAGTGAAGGTGTGTTCTGTTTTGTTCATTTCTTTAGCACCATCCAGGCTCTTTTCCTTAATAGCCCTTCCTTTCTTGTCATCCCGCTGTCTTTTCCTGCATCCCATACGGTTTGATGAGGAAGCGATAAAAATATATCCAGGCTGGCGGTTTCCAGTGCATCTACATCATACACCCAAACGTTTACAACAGCATACGTTATTGACCCCTAGACTCAAGCCAGGGTCGTAACAGTGTGAGCCACAACATTTTATGGCATCTTAAGGCCAAACTAATATTGTCTCCTACAGCACTGGCAATGTGAAGTGGTCTGCTGACAGCTTTTATGAAAGTTGTCCAAGAATAATCCTCCTTCATCTGTCTCTTGTCTTCCTGTGATATTTTGAAAGGACCTACTCCAGAACACTCTTCTTCACTGTCCCTTCTCCTTGCGTAGGTGGTGAAGTCAAAGACAGGCCCAGGGGAACACTTGAGAAATTCCCTGTGGCACACCGGGGACACGGACAACCAGGTGAGACTGCTGTGGAAGGACCCACGCAACAAGGGCTGGAAGGACAAGATGTCATATCGATGGTTCCTCCAGCACCGGCCACAGGTGGGATACATCCGGTGAGTGGAACAAGCAGGGCTTCCCCTGTCTGTGTCTATTACAGTTTATCCTTTGAGTCCTGTCATAAAATGAGTTAAATGTGAACTCCTTATTACCTCGGGCAGGGTTAGATTCTATGAAGGTCCAGATTTGGTGGCTGATTCTGGGGTGATCATTGACACCACTATGAGAGGTGGGCGCCTGGGGGTGTTCTGCTTCTCCCAGGAGAACATCATCTGGTCCAACCTCAAGTATCGCTGCAACGGTGAGTAGTTTTCATTTTCAGATGCCTGATAAAACTTTGCATCTGTGCTTCCAGGTCTTCTTTGTGTTGGGTTATCCTTCTCTTGCCCTTTGGTAAGACCACTTTTATATTTAAATGCTGTACATACGGTTACAAATCTTGTGCAGCCAAATTATACCCTCATTCATTCTCTTAAACTGGTCTTTGAAAAAAGTGTTTAGCAATGAAAGGATTGGAATCTATCAGTTGTGAGTAGTAATTTTTAGTAACTGCACACATCTGAAATATTTGCTGAAAACCAGGGGGCAAAGGTGAAGTGGTCAGATGGGCTAAGGTTCTTCACTGGGACAGAGCAGGTTCTGAACAGCGCCCTTAGGTTGGCTGCATTGATACCTCGATCACTTTTCATGAACCACGCATCACTGAACATTGTCTGTCTACTTTCTGCACTTGACAAAGGAAAGACTCCGTTTTTGTTATCTTGCAGAAGCAAGGAGATGCGTAGCAATGCAACCTTCTCCAAATTACACTGGGCTCATGTAAATACATAGTACCGGTCCACTGTGTGAGAAACCTGGAAAGTTAAACAAAAGATGCATTTTCTCAGTTGTCTGATGTCTCCATCTTGTCTCATGCACATCCTCCTCGTAACCGGCCTATTCTGCTTATTCAGCGGTTTGTGCAGCAATAGAGGGAACCACACAATGTCAGCGCTCATTAAATTGTAGTGATTCCTACATCAGTCGAACTAGAAACAAACTTAGTTCCACACTGATCTCATGGTAGATGGCCGTTGTGTCTGGATTGGATTCTGAAAATAAATAAATTTAAGGGAAGTAAAGTGATGAGAAGGACCCTGTTCCAACCTTCATAAGGGGCCGGGCTGTCCTTCTTTTACTTCTCCACTCTTACAACTGACATTTAACAAGTGTTTGGGACCCAAACATCACCAGAGCACCTCAAAAGCTACCGGTGAGTCAGCCATTCAACCACAAAGAAAAGCTGACAGTTTGGAGCCCTGGATCCACAATGCAGAATCAGCACCTAGTGAATCAAAACAGGGGAAAAAAATCTTTTTTTTTTTGTACAAAATGATGTCCTGTCTTCTGATCCTTTGCTGGTTGTTCCTTTGTTTCCAGACACAATCCCAGATGACTTCCACGAACTGGACGCTCAGACCAGTGGTCCTTCTAAATGATCGTACAAGGAGGGGGGGGGGGGGGTGAGAGACTCTTAGAAGAGCTTCAGCCTCTGCTGAAAAAATGTATCTGTGGAAACCATTTAAGTGGGATGACAACTTTTTTTACTGCACACATTTTTTAAAAAAAAAATACTGTCATATTTAAATAACAAATGTGGAAATTTTGATTTTTATCTGCAAATTTTGATAAGGAAACTACAAAATATATTAAAGTAAATAAGTACTAATAAAGGCTCATTAGGTACACCTCAGATATTTTTCAGTTTTAACTGCACTAACTGCATTTTTTTTTAAACTCTTTATATGCAATTGTTTTTGGAAAAGTAAGCTGTTTTCATGAATAAGTACAAAAGTAAATAAGTACAAAAAAACGTGTTTCCGTGTTGTGGTGCTGGTGTATCGCTCTGATTTTGGGGAGAAAACACGCAGTTATGGAATCGAGAGGAGCTACAGCGAGTCCCAGTAAAAGAAGTTTGGTCCAGAAAAGTCAACATTGACGATTTTCAAAACGCAAAAGAATTTCTCACACAAATTTGGCATAACAATTTTTTTTTATTGAAAAAGTTTTATTAAAAGGATGCGTCATTTGAAAGGTTTCTGGAGGAGTCACTTCTCTATGCAAGATCAAAATGTCACATGTCCCCACTGTGTGTGTGTACCCTGCGGGTGGGGTATGGCGCTCCATTACCTGAGGTTTCATTCACATCCCACCGCACACTGTGTACGTGAGGGGTTTGTCAAGCAGCAACCTACTCAAAAGCTCCATTTCAAATAAGGTGAGATGACTGGACCACTACAGACTTCAGCAAGATGGAGGTAAAGCCCATTTGGCAAAGAGCACTTCACAATGGGAAGCATTGCTAGGATAAAAGACAGGGACAAAGTTGCAAAGAACTTTCCAGAAAATATACTCCACATGAACACACAGCTGCTGATATAAAGTAGTCATCTTACGTTTAAAACAAAAGCATCAAACATGACAACAGAAAGTGTCTCACAGGCATTTGGGCAACATATAAAAAGTAAAAACCTACACTGTTGCCTCAGACAACTAAAATATTTCATAACTGGAGACGCAGGCTGCAGCTTTTATATCTACTGCATTTATTTTTGTACTTATTTCACATATACTCAATATGTATAAGTTATTGATTTGTTCCAGTTGAACAGCAAGCCTCTATAAATTCTAAGTAGTTCAACGTTCTCTACAAGAACAAGAAGTAGATTATCAAAATTTATAACTTAAAAATGGAAATAAAACCTTTCAAGATCAAAACAATACCACGTACGAAAAACACTAAGTACGATTAACATTCCTGTCTCGGTCTATAACTTAGTGCATGCTGAAATCAATTCACAATTTGGTTTAATATTACAAAGTTTGTGCCAATCTCTAAATGTTTTCTACAAACAAACTACTGTGAAAGTGGAAAAACTTCATAGTGGGGTCTGATGTCCGGACATCTCCTCCCCAACATATAATCTGGAAAGTCAAGGATTGACTTGTATTAAAGTAAATTGTAAAAACCATACAGTAGCCATACAGTAAAAACCAACCATGCTGAGGACTTAAGTGTAAAAGAGAAAACCTTTCATCCCAGGTAATAATGAAGAAAAAGAATAAAAGAAAATAAAAAATAAAAATAATCCCACTTTGGCGCCCCCTGGTGCTCGCACCACCTTACAGCCAGGCCTTCGCTAGTGTACATAAAACAGTTAAAAGATTTAATCTGCCCATTGCAAACAAAATATCAACATGAGTTATAAAAAGGCATGAGCTGTTTACAAAAAATGCAATTTACAGTATTTTCAAAAGTTATCATTCATCATGGAACAGCACCTGTTGGTCCTGGGATATTCCAGTCCTCCAGAACCACTGTGTTTATTGGGTTGAACTTGCCTTCTAACTGACTCAAGCTGTTACAAGAATATTGAATTCCCTTGTCTGGTCTTTCAGATTTAAGTGAGGAGTTAATTAAAATGATTTACAATCTTTATAGTGTGGAACAACCCCACCTTCTTCTAAGAGCTGCGATAGAAAGAGAAACACCAGTTTGTTTCTGTCAAACTGGGGGAAGCGATTAAACCACGAGAGAACTTTCTGGACAGTACGGCACGCCAACTCACGGCATGTTTCATTTTGGACCACATGAGGCGTGGAGTCGAATACACTGCAGTCAAGTGTATCTCGCTTGCATCCTGACCCAGTATTTGCAGGTCACTGTTCCACTATGACCCCTCCCCGAGAGCCCCCGCAAGCTTATATTCAGCTACACGAAAAACGGTTCCATCTTGGCCAACTCATGAAATGGACTATCCGGCCTTGGCTTTGACCACTGTCTACCACCGACGGCTTTTATTATGCTGTAAACAAGGGGTATATCATATGGTTCAACAACATACATATGCCCAAAATGCACATACCGAATATATGTCTTTTGAATGTTTAAATTAAAATTTATTTGTAAAAATATTGAAAAACTGTAACAGACGGTACACAATTGCATAGAATAATGTAATGGCCAAAATGTGGAGAAAGGTGAAGTCCGAGCAACAGTTATTCATTCCTGTATTTTAAAAAAGACCCACATGTTGAAAACCAAGATTACACTCCATTTCAGGACACTGGCAAAAACAAACCTGAAAAGCATTTAAAAAATACGTAATGCCTGCCTTTAAAAGTAAGTATGAAGGAATAAAAGAATATAAGGTGGTGGTAGTTTATTGAGCTATGAAAAGTTCGGAACAAAAAATTCACACGCAGGAAAAATGAAAACACAAAAATGTCTTACAGAAAAAGGTAGTGCTGGGATGTAGATGTGGGTGTGAGCCTAAGCCTCAAACCTCTTTGGACACACCATGGGTGCCACCAGAGTCCATATGTAAAGCAAAAGACACACCCAGCAAGACGCCATCTTAATCCAAAACACGGACCAGCTGCCATCCAAGAGCTTCTCAATCTTCGCGTTGTCACAGCTGAGGTGACAGAAAAAGAAACAAAATTCAACGCCTTGCCTCTGCCACACTTCAACTTACTGTCTAGTAAATGTTGAAGGGCACATCGTGTAAGTCATAGTGTATTCAAACACTCTGTATCCAAAGGCATACTGAGCCTAGAAATCCGTACCTGTGACACCCAAAAAACAGAAAAATATAGAAGTGGGAGATAATAGTAATCGGTATTATTACTGGGCTGAAGATGGGAAATGGTGGTTACTCACTGGAACCAGTTGGTGACCGTCATCATGACATACAAGGACCCCAGGAAGAAGATGAAATGGAAGAAGGAGTAGCTGTAGACAGTTCCTTCACCTTCGTCGTACATTACAGACTGCCCTCCACCCTTCTTCTCTTCATTGTCATAGTCATCTAAGAAAAATAATAAAATGCTTTGATCAAAACTTGATCTGAACACACTGATTCTACAGGAGTGATTCTGAACCTGAGGTCATTGAAAAACACACTGTGGACACAGAGAAAATATTATTTGCAGAAGGTTCTTGTCCTGATTTAAGTTCATAGCTTTTCTATAATTGTGTTGTGTATGTTAAATAAAATGTTAGAAAGCTGAAATTCACTGATGGGAGTGGAAAGTCTAGCATGAAAGACTTACCATCATCCTGACCAAAGCAGAAACAACAACGAGCCCTCTGAAAAGGAAACGCATTATTTAGTGGTGATGATGATGGTGATATTATTAATATTATTATTATTATTATTATTATTATTAACAACAACAACAACAACAACAACATCATCATCATGAGGCAGAACTGTACCAAACAGACTAAACTGTGGGAATGTCAAATATAAGACAATGGTAAAAGCACTGCTCATAGTTGTTTTAGTTCAAATTACTTTTGGGAATGGAAAGTGCTGAAACTCTGTGGTAAGGTTGTGTTTTAGGGGCAGCCAATAAGGAGGAACACCTTTTCCCACGTAGAAGTCATACTTACTGTTACCATGGCAATTTCGGCTGGCATTCTATCTGTTATTTGACTGCGCGTACTCAGTAACAAAGGAGACTGATGATCTTGTCTGTAAGCTATGGGTCAGGTTGCAACAGCCACCATTCAAACACAATTTCAGTCTACGAAGCAACAGCTGTAAATTATGGTTTTGAGCTTTCATTACACTTTTATTACAACATTAGTGAACCAGCAACACAGCTGTGAACTATGCTGAGTAACGTTTAAAAATACAACCACTGCACGTCGGCACACTGTGCCAACACAGATGTCCAAGTATCTACTGGTAGATGAAATGCCATCTTCCTTTGTCATTCCAGCTTAAAACAATGAAATACGACAGCGCTTATAAACTGGTAAACTGACCTCTTTCGACAGAGCACCAGACAGCTATCAGAGTAAAGAACAAGGCTTAGCAAAAAAGCCACGCTTTTAACCACTTCTAACCACAGAGTCCCCACTGTGCCCTTTATAACCCAACCACACAACCCACAGGTCCAACTTCAGTGGCCAACAATCCTACCGTGTCCCTCTGTAGGCTATCATTAGCCGCTGAGCAAACCGACAAAAGTTCAAAACCAAATGCGTTTAACCCAGACAGCTGTCACTGTATTCCCCTCTGTCTCCCATTTCCAAAAATGCCCACAGGGTGTCCCGTCTGCTTGCCTGTCCTAACCTCATTCTCCAGCACGTTGTTCCTGCACACTCGCAGTGCTGCTGAGCTCCTTCTGGTGGTAGAGGTCAAACTGTGAATAAAGATGTTAAAAAAATGCCGATCAGAAACTAATAAATTACGACGAGTCGCTCAGTTATTTACATTACCATCTGTAACTGTAAATAATTTGACGTTTGAGGACTATGTAGAAACACTGGCATGTTCAAATGGAAAACCGTGCTGCTTGTGGAGCACAACAATCTCCTGATGATCTAGTGCACTGGAAGTGTTCTCATTTCCCAGCTCAGTTGCAGGAAGTAGTAAATGTTTGTGAACAACGTCTTTCGTTTAGTGGAACCACGTCAGATTCACGGTTGTGTTACACAGGGTGATTCAAAAAGAACGAAAACCTACGTAAAATAATCACTCGGTAAAAAACTGTACTCTCATTTGTAAAGTAACTGTTTTTTTTTAACTTAAAAACGTTCAAAATATCCCCCTTGCATCATATTATTACTTAGTAATACGTTTACGAAATACGTTTATTCATTCTTTTTGAATCACAATGTAGACCGGAGTAAAAATAAATACAAACCATAGAAAGGGCCTGGCTGGTGTGGTGATCAGCCCTATGTCCAAATACACCCTTCTTCGGGGGTGCTATCCCAAGCAAAATCTTTCCTTCATATCACCCATTTTCGCACTCACAAATGAGACTTGTTTATAACTGCGTGTTTCCCTGCAGAAATCAGAGGCGCGTCTTTGAAAAGACCCTCAATTATTGGGTGGGAGCAAACAAACGCTTGTTTATGACCTTCCTGCAGAAGCACCAAACAGGAGCCTTTCGACTGTGACAGAAGCAGGAATGGAACGTTTCAAGATTAATATACGGTCGTATAATCAAAAGCGCAAGCGCCTACCAGGAGTAGAGGACACATCCGAACATGATGACGGTGCCCACGCCAGTAACAATCTTGTTATCGCTCTCGGACCCGGAGTTGAACGGGAACACGCAGACCGTGACGTTAACGCCATCCTTTACCACCGCTGCAAGAGAGGAACCGTGTGTCATCACCCACCCTACAGCTCAGAACATAGACCAGTTGTTATCGCATTTAGGCCACTCCACCAACGGCACACATCAACTGGCACACACGGGAGGGACTGTCACAGTGCCTGCCTTCTCCAGCCCCTCGTACCCAGCTGCAGCTCCTCCCCACACAGCGAGGAGAGAAACGTGTGAGAAAAAACCACACGGATACTGGGTAGGGGAGAAGACCTTACAAAGTGCTTTGGTTGTTTCTTACCAACGATCGTGGGGGGGACGGCGCACACCCTGGAGTGCCAGACCGTCTCCCCGATTGGTACAGGAGAACCTCTTTTATTCTATATGTATTTACATATTCACTAGTAGGCGTGACATCGGGTGTGCCGTGTACACTTCACTCTGTTCTTTGTTTCTTTCATATCGCACGCAGCATGGCCTTACTCCCACTTTTGGGGGGTACAGGTTTTGGGGCCCTTATCCTGTTTTGCAGGTCATCCTGCCCTGCTTATTTAAATCTTCCTGTTCTTTCAACATCAAGGACAACTCACTTGGCTCAGTTCTGCACCTGGAGGCATTCTTCTTAATGTCAACAGTTCCAGCAGCACAGCCTGGAAGTTGATGCTTTCCACAATACTCAGCATATTCGTGTTAATACGTCACAGGTAACATATACATTTTCTCATTCTCAACTCAGAGACCACAAACTGCACACTCACTTTCGATGGGCTTGCTGGAGAGCGCGGAAAACGTGAGGTACATGACGTACACGCTGATGACTCCTGACTGAAGAAGGCCTGAAGTTGGCTGAACTGGAGAGGCAAAACACACAAAGCATGAGTCTTCCCACGGTCCCTAAACACCGGCACTACAAACTCTTTTCTATTTACACAACGAAATAAAAATGTGCTTCACTGCTTGTGAAAGGGAGACTAGAGCCGATTGTCATGCTTTATTATAGTCAAACTACAGGGGGCTATGTAATGATTTTCATATCAAAGTTGTGCCTTCTTAATTCTGAAATAAATTGTGAACATAGATATATACACTTAAGCGCAAAAAAGAAAAAAGGGAAGGAAAAGGTTTAAATTAAAGTTAAGCTGCTAGGTCAAACTAGCTGGAAACTAGCATGAAGGTTGTCTAAAGAAGTCACGTGAGGGTGGCTGTCGTAGTGCTTAGTTGTTAAAATGTAGAAGAAAAAATTTTATCAGGAAATTATTTTGTAGCAGTTTCATTTGAAACCCCCCCCCCCCCCCACTCTGCTAAAGGATGAGTTTTCTTCTCCCCCCTAAAATGGCCTCGCATTCTTCTGCATCGTAAACCTGTTCTGATAGATTTACGTTCTTTGTTTCGGGTTTCCCACCAGAAAGGGAGGGAAGGCGGGTGTATCTAACTTTGCGTATCATTGTAGGTTTGGTCAGTTTAAATGAAGCTTAAATGTCACTGGTGTGGTTTACTACTGAGGCGTTAGACTCCAGCTATATATATAAAAGCTCACCCCACACAAAGGACCCCTGAATCGCCATCTTGGTTTTCCCGTTCATGGATGGATGTAAGCTGTACTGCACAGCCAGTAGTTTAACACAAGTAAAGTATAAATTAGAAAGGTTTGCTTGTTTGTTCCTTGCTTGAATAAACTCTTCAGTAATACATCCTCTTCTGAATGTAGCAACTAGTTACATCGGCACATTTACCAAAAGGATAATGTTCTTTATTGTTCAGGAAATTAAAAGGAAAAGGGAGGGAATGAAAAAAGAAAAGGGAAAATACCACACACACACACACATCTGCCCACAGCTTCAATAAAAGCACTAATAATTCTCAGCCTTCATCCTTCATTTTACTTTTCATTACTCCTGGATGAAAACTGCTTATCAGGTATTATAAAATCTCACCAAATATCATGAAATTACTGAAATAGTTCACATTAGTTATTACAACTCAACACAAAAAGGTGGTTTCCCTTCAGCAATTACCCTGTAATGCTGAAGGTCTACCTGCCAATATCCGGAGCTCTTTTGCAGCTATTCAGTAAAGCATATTTAATGCGTGGATTTCCACTCACAGTTGAAAGACAAGTGTTTGAGGTGGATTTAGTGACCCTAAATTGCCCACAGTGTATGTATTTTAAGGCCAAAAAGACAAAAAAAGTTGTTATAGAAAAATGAATAGATCACGTATGGAAAGATATGCTCACCGGCCACTTCATTAGAAACACCAGTCTAGTACCTGGCAGGATCCCCCTTTGCTCTCAGAACATTCATTTGTGTCATGGAATCAACAAGGTGCTGGAAACATTCCTTAGAGATTCTGGTCCATGTTGACACGATTGCATCACGCAATTGCTGCAGATTTGTCAGCCGCGTGTTCATGCTGCCGATCCGCTGTTTTACCACACCCCAAAGGTGCTCTGTTGGATTCAGATCTGGTGACTGGGGAGAGGCCACTGAAGTTCATAACTGTCATGTTCATGGATCCGGTTTCAGATGACTTCTGCATTGTGACAACGCGCATTATCATGCGGGAAGGAGCCATCAGAAAATGTTTACACCAAATTTTGACCCTAACATCAGCGCGTGGCAGCAGAAATCGAGATTTTCTTTAGGCGTCATTTTTCCAATCTTCAACAGTGACCCAGTGCTCAATGCAGCCTCAGCTTCCTGTTCTTGGCCGACAGGAGTGGAACCCGAAGTGATTTTTTCCTGTTTTAGCCCATCTGACTCGTGCACTCGTCGATGCATTCTGTCCACCACTGTTGTAAAGAGTGTTTATTTGGGTTACTGTAGCCTTCCTGTCAGCTTGAACCAGTCTGGGCATTCTCCTCTGACCGCTCACATCAACAAGGCATTTCCGCCCTCAGAACTGCCGCTCAATGGATGTTTTTTGTTTTTTTCGCACCGTTCTGAGACTGCTCTGCGTGGAAATCCTAGGAAAACAGCAGTTTGGCACAAACAACCATGCCACGGTCACAAGTCACTTAAATCACGTTTTTCCCCCATTCCGAAGTTTGATGTAAACATTCAGTGAAGCTCACGACCTGTGCGCGTGTGCGAATTCATGCACTGTGCTGTTGCCACGTGATTGGCTGATCAGACAAGGAACGAATGGTGTACAGGTCTTCCTAATAAAGTGGCCATTCGGTATATATTGCAAATACAAAAAGAAAACAAAAGCATCAGTATACACAGAATAAACATTCACATAAAATGTCCCTCATGAATAAAATACCTTCTCGCACGAATAAACAAATGTAAATGTGTGACACTCCACAGGGGTCAGAAAGTATGCAGAATACAATTCTGCTGATTGAGAAAGCAAAGAAATGCCTTTTAAGTTCAAGTGTGGCTATTAAATGAAACCGCTCATGACAATGAATTCTCATAACTCAAACAGGCATATCTTGGGGATGACAGGGATACTATATTATATTTTAACACCAAATAAAAAAAAAACTCTTCATATTTTTGAATATAGAAGTTGCTGCCAGATGTTGCACACTTGGTGCCTAATAATAGCTGTTCTGAACAATGCGGACTGCATATTTCTTGGAAAACATCAGGCACACAGATGCCCATCGCAGATCTGGACTCACGTTTCTGAATGCAGGGGGAGATGGCCAACAGGGAGACCATCACGCATAGGCTTGCGTTGAGTCCCAGGAAGACTTTGTTGAGAGTGCAGGCCTCAGGGTGGGTATAATAGAGAGCCATGAAGACCAGGGTAGCCACAGCCACGGAGAAGAGCACCAATGTGACCAGTGCCAGGGCAACATACCACAGCTTGTTGTACTTAATACCCGATGTCCTGCGAAAGGAAGTAGGTTTATCAGGCATGCTTTATGGAGCTAAACACCAGCAGACAACCTTCATATTTCATTCCCTGAAGATGTACTCAGAAATCTGGCTTATTTTCGGGTTATCCAACCTCTGTGAAATATGCAACTATTATGAAAAGTCTGAAAACCAAACTGAAATGTAAATAATCACAAAACAATTTTGTAATAAGTTCATTATAGCCCAGCTGATCCAGTAAGAAGGTTGTGAAGGTGAAAGCCAGTACTGTTACGAAGAAACATTCCTTTCTTACAGAAACGGTGGCTGTTCGAATTTTTGTCTTTAGAACAGCCACTGTTTCTGAACAGGAAAGGAATTGTGGATTTATAATAGTAATTTGTAAAATGGATCACTAAATGTAAACTTTTCTAAACCATACTACTCTGGAACATACTTTTTATAGAAGTAATTGATAACCATAAATGCAACACACGTTCATAAACATTTTAACTGGCAGAGCCAACTGGGAGGGTCCTCCTGTGGAACATCCTTGTCCAACATGGCATCCCCTGGGTGTGTCTGATGGTAAGCCTTGCCTCTTACCTCACTCCATAATCCCACCTACCCTACTTTCTAATAGTCACCTATGTGCGGGGGGTCCACACTTTCCTTGGATATACTGTAGTATCTATTTATTACTGTGCTTCATTAGCAAATATGGTAGTATTCAGTGCTTTTGTACACAATGAATACAATAATATATTGCTGTGCTATATAGGTGAATATGGTAAAGACTGACTGAGAACAGAGCTCTAAGTTTTTTTTGGTAAGAAAGCTGTATGTATGCCTGGTTGTTAAACCTGTTTTATTTGTTTCAATTACGTCACCGTGGCAAATCTGTATCACCGCTACTATGACAGCGTGCACAAAGTGTTGTTTCTTACTTATGCGAGCTTTTTTTGGCGTTCTAACGAAATTTGGGGAAATTGTTCGGGGTGTTTGGGTTGGGCTGGAATGCGTTATTTCCCCGATAAGAAATAATGAAAAAAGCCGTCTTGATTTACGTGTTTTCACATAATGCAGCCCTTTCTGGAACCAATTAGGTGTACAACTCAAGGGAAGACTGTACTGGAACATTAAGCCCACGGAGTGCTGTGTTTCTGGACAGGAGCTTTACTTAATGTCATTGATATTGTTTTTGACAACAATAGATTCAATTTAAAGCTTTTTTTTTATTTTGACTCATTTTGACTCATTCGGTTCTGCTTCTGGCATAAGGAGTAAAGTGATGAACTGAGGTTTCACTGGCTACGTGTTTCCTATAACAATGAACCAGACTGCTGGACTGCCATCTGGGCCTTCACCTATAAAGCAGGTCTCTCCACACTAGGCAGGACTTCCAGTACTAGCTTTCCCCCCGTTCCAGCACTTGTATATTTTGCTCTTCGACGTACCAGGACTATTTCTTGTGTATCGACCCTTCCTATAAGCTCCCGGTACTTTTTTTTCCTTGTTCAAACCAGATTCCCAGACTGATCTGCTCTCCCAGCTAAAGGCTACAGTAATACTTTGTAATTATTCACAATAACTTAGTGAATAATGAAGTTTTTCAAGAGTTAAGCTGACAGTCAGTTTACTACTTTCCTAATGTTCACTGGGAATTTGTGAGCCTTTATTAAGTAAATGCATATTTTGAACAGCAACAAAATCTCTAGTATGTAGTATTATTCACTGCAGAAGCTGAACAGTGAATGCTTGCTGATACCAACCAATAAATATGCTAAAGTGAAAATAAGGCGAGTACAAACCTGTTTCCCCACACTTCAAGCATTGTCAGTAAACCGTCCCAAGTTATTTGTACTATATTTATTTGCTTAGTTGTTTTTTTCCATCCCAAGGAAAGGACACATCCAAAAAGTAAGGATTATAACAGACTATTAGTGTGTTTACTGATGCCCTCCAGGTAAAGCAGCCAGACTGAAGGTGCTAGAACTGTCAGCTTTTTTGATCCTTTGTTTTGTTGGCAAGGAGTCAACTCAATCAGCTCACCTGTATGGCTTTTATTGAAACAGCCTTCAAAGGGGGGGGGGGGGGGGGGAAATTCTGCAGCAATCCTTTTTTTTCCCCATGAGAAAAA